>CM024754.1:182575546-182639066 GCA_014218235.1 Colocasia esculenta | reverse complement strand
GATGTTCTTGAATGAAGTAGATATAGAACTGAAATTGATGTTCTTGAATGAAGTCGATACTTAAGTGAAATCGATGTTCTTTTAGAAATCGATGTTTTAATACAGAAGTCGTTGTTTAAGTGAAATCGATGTAGAAACAAGATAGTAATCGTTGTAATCTTTTAATAGAAGTCGATGTATACTTAGACAAATCATATGCAATGGACTTCAAAGAATATGAGTGTAGATAACTTACTGAGTTCGTTTTATTTGAGACATGTTGACAAACTTTAGAAAACAATGTTAGTCAATAATTTTTAGAGTTTTGTTAATCATAAAAAATACATATAATAATTAACAAATTATATGGAGATGGACTGATCATCAAGGCTGGGCTTTTAGGCCCTACTAAAAATCCACGGACCGAAAAGAGTCTTGCGGCCCGGCCCAAAATCAGGCCAAGCCCGTGGGCCTGTCGGGCCAGCCCGACCCATTGATAGCCCTACTTTTAAACCCTTCTTGCTTTTCCCATTGTAGGAGCAACCTCTGCCATCTAAAGATCTCTCCAGCCATCCTATTCAACTCGCCTTCCCCGTCGTAGGGCAAAGGGCTTTGGGAAAGAGGTTGACGTGACAAGAAGTTGTGGCATAAATAAGAGAGAAAATAACATGATATATGAGAATTTGATGAGTTTGCTCACATGGCAAGGGAAATGTATATTTTTGTAAATATGTTAAAATCAAATATATTTGAATAAATAATTATTAAAATATAACTATTTTAAAAAAATTCCATTGAAAATACTCTTAGAGAAAATTTTACGTATAATATCCATATATACAAAATATCAGAAATGTAATCTTTAATTAATTTGTATAGAAATATAATATTTAATTATTTAATAGCATATATATTTATACACGTAATATACATACATAGAAAAATATCATCTTCAATTATTTAATAATTATTTGTGTTCATCAATACATTTGTCATGATCGTTAGCCGTCATTTCCTTAACCAAACCAGAGAAGGTTATATGTTAACTTGTACAATTAATGTATAACACATTTATTTATTATTAGAATTTGTAGAAAAAATCTAAATTAAGACTGAACTACGCATGAATAAAGTGAACATAAATCTACATAAACCAAAATTTCTACTCCTATTTTTTGTCTCCATCCCTTAGCCCCCAAAATGAGTCTTCACCCTTTTTTCATTCCATTTGGAACTTTGAAATCTTGATTCGATCTTTTGAAACTCCTAAAAATCACATCTTCAAGTAGGATTAGTTGGATTGGTGTACCGCATTGACTTGAGTTTTTCTTAGTTGGTACGATACATCCTGTACCGCAACAAGATCCCTCCATCTCCCCTCCTCCTCCTCCTTCTCGCCTCCTACTCTTCCCCTCTATCTTGTATCTCACCCCTCGACCCCTTCTCCTTCTTCCTCTTCTCGCCTCCTACCCTCCCCCTCTATCTCGCATGTCGCCACCCCCCCTCTGGTCACCTCCTCCCACTCTGTCTCGCCCCCTTGTTTCGCCCCCCACCCTCCTCCTCGGTCTACGCGATCTGCAGCGGCACGACGAATTATGCTTTTGAGATAAATACATATATCCTTAACATACATGAAAATATTAGTATACCCCTAAATTTTATCTCCTCAAATATATCCAATATTGTGAGACAAATTCAATCATAATCGAGTTAAATCTTAAAAGATAGAAAAAGATTAATGTTTAATTTAAAATATCTTTTCTGTCCCCACATCCCCTCTCGCTTTCTCTCACATAAAAAAATTTATTGTCATAAAAATATTTTCATATATTGAAACCTGTGGTGGTATTTTCCTGTTTGGGTCTCCACTGAAGAAGATGGGGAATACGAACGTCGGTGCGGACAGAAGCCTGCAAGACTAGACGGAATCAAGGGGGCCCGGTTGAAGAACCGGGGAGAACCCTCCGATGCCTAAGTCAGTACGAGACTGAAGAGGCTTGAAGGAAAGGGGGTTCTCATGTGTGAGTCGCGCGAGGGCGAGTGTGAGCTTTCAAGATCACGTATCTCGTCATAGAGGTTACCTGAGCCTTTTTATAGGCGAAGGTCTTGAGGGAGTGGGACGGAACGTCCCTTAATGACGCCGGAAGGGCGTGCCAGTTGGCGCTCTTGGTGGAGAGTTACGCGTTGAGG
This sequence comes from Colocasia esculenta, assembly GCA_014218235.1. Classification (NCBI taxonomy): domain Eukaryota; kingdom Viridiplantae; phylum Streptophyta; class Magnoliopsida; order Alismatales; family Araceae; genus Colocasia; species Colocasia esculenta. Next base: position 182,636,897 of record CM024754.1, on the reverse strand, counting down.
TGCCTGTTGAGGAGCCCTGCGGTTAATGCTCCCCTTGAACGTGGGGCACAAGCTTTGCTGCTGCCGTAACCGCTGCTAGGAGGCGAAGAGCTTCCCTGCTCTCCCTGGTCGGGAGGTACCGAACAGGCAGCTTGCTCGATAGCTGGACCGGATGTTCGGTGCCTGGTGCCCGGAGGCACAACTTGTGCAGACGGGGCCGTAGCGTGCTTCGGACAGGGTCTGTTCGGTAGGCCATGCCTGAACCAAACAGGTTGGGGGTTATCCGGAGATCACTCCTGGAGACCCTTGAACGCTTTGATTGCCAGAACGTGCTCGGAAGCTTTGAGCTGAATCTGAGGACACGCGGCATAAAAGCCGGATCCCTGGCGCCTTGACGGGTCAAAAAGGGGCCGTATGGGGCCTTCATGGGTCCGCAGGCCCAAGAGGCTAGAAATAATCTCTACAAAACCTATTTAACAAGTCAATCCATGTTTTAACAGAATTTTTTTTTAAATTTGATGGCCAATTAACCTAAGAATATAACTGATATGTTTTCATTAATATGGAACATATTTGATGAGATCAAAACTATAATATAATATATCTAATTTTACTTTAAAAAGAACACTTGTCGATATGTCCGAGTGGTTAAGGAGACAGACTCGAAATCTGTTGGGCTTTGCCTGCGCAGGTTCGAATCCTGCTGTCGACGTTATAAAAAATCTCTTTTTTAGTTTTTTAATTAAATTCAGAACTCAGGAGAGACGTCCTCACCATACACCATTCCGGATCAGATCTAAGCCGTTCACCGGCTATATTGTTCTGCGATCCTCTCGTCCCTGTTTAGTCGGGAAAAGGGTGCTAGAGCTCTTCTTGGCTGGACTCCGAGCCCGGAGGCGTTTGCTCTCTCTCTCTCTCCCCCTTTCCCTCTCTCTCTCTCTCTCTTTCCGTTTCCCTTGCAGGAGCTCCTCCCATGGCGGAAGAAAACAGGCAGGTGCCCCCGCAGTACGACCTCGACGCCAAATGGGACGCGTGCCTCGACCTCTCCCTCCGCCGATTCGTCTACTCTTCCCTCGCCGGCGCCTTCGGCGGTCTCCTCCTCTTCCGTCAGTACCCCCCCTTCTGCTCGCTCCCTCTTCTTCCCGTGCTCCATCTATCTTTTGCTGTGATACCGCCCGATATATAGATGCATTCTTCCCACTAGGTCCTGGACCTTTCCTTTCTTCTTCGGCCCCCTTTCGCTTGTTTGCTTTGCTGTATCGTGTTCGAGGCCTTCGGTTTGGGTTACTAGGGTTGTGTTTTCGGCCTGCGGCGGATTTCGCTGTCGCTTGTTTTATCTATTCATCGTCGATAAGATTTGTTGGGATTTTGAGGTCCAGAGTCGGTTCGTTGATTGCTATTCATGATGCGGATTACCGTGGGGTATACGTTGGTGAATGGTTGATGCGATTGAATCACACATTCATGCTCATGAAGAAGGAAAATGGGGATGCAATTCAAGCCTTCAAGGTGCATAAAGCTCCAACTTTGAGTGAGAAAAGATATGGAACCACGGAGTGTTAAAGAACGGAAGTAAAGAAAGGAATTGAACAGACAAGGAAATTCCCGTCAACAGGATTGCAACCGTTACAGTAGAAGGTTCTCCTTCATTCACTCGGTGAATCCTTCCGCCCCAGCAAACGGAACATATTAAATTAACGGCCTAATTACTCCTGGTGGGAAATGCAGAACACTCTGAGGACTTACGAGTTCTGGACAGATTTTGCGCCTCTAATTGGTTGTGAAGTTGGAATATACTTGTGTTAGGAAAGGATAATTGTTCAGTGTTGTGTGTGTTTCCAATCATGAGATATATTAGATCAAATGTGAAAGAGTCGACAAACATGTTTGATCCGAAGCTAGATGGCCGTAGCATTTGCTGTATCCCCATGTGCTTCTCGGACTTTTTAACTGAGCACGAGACTATTTTTCTGTCTTTTCTTTTGAAGCTTTTCTAAGTAAGAAAAAAGGTATCATGAAAGCAACTCTAACTCGGAAGTGTCTTCCAATATCATGAAAATGATTCACTCCAGCATCCACCGCTCGAGGGATATGATACTTGTGTATATCCAATAGTAGCTTTTGCGTGTATCTGTCATGTGGGCATTTTAACATCCGTCACACTCTGCTCATCCTGGGCCAGATTTGAATGTTATATTGGAGTCTGCCAATCTTTTAACAGGAATGTGTGGGTGATCGGACAGGGCTGACATAAAGATACAGGGAGGTGGCTTTAGGTGTGTGGGATTATCATGATTGAACCATGTTCAAATGTTTAACATCTTACAAAGTGAATATTTGAGTCGTTTTTAATGAGTGCAGCTGAAGTGCATTAACCTTGTTCCAATAGAGTTATGTTTCTGGATTGGGCCAATTGGCTCTAACCAACTTCAATCTCCTCTTTTAAGGCATTTTTTCTATTTTATGTATTATAGAACAAAGATACACCTTTTAACATGTACGGCCAAAGATAATGTCTAAACTCAATGAAATACCTCATTGTTATCATTTTGAGATGGTGCTTAATCTTTAAATGTGGGCCTTGATGGTCCATAAAGCCTTTCCCCTACAGTAATCACTGTAGAAGTATTTGGAATGTAGTGTTATGCACGTAGATGTAAACTTCTTTTGGATTGCGTGTGAAATGTGTGACCTGTTGTGGTGCTTCCCTTACTTCTTTAGGTGAGTCTCATTGCTTTTCTAACAGATTGCATGCCCATTAACTTTTTAAAAAATTGAATCTCTATATGCAGTTGAAATTACATTGATTGTCAAATTGGGTTTGAGGATTGTATGTCCTTTTTCCCATGTGGTTTTGCCACCCAAATGAGATTAAAGCCATAATTTTGTATTTTGAATCTATGATTGTCATTGTATTAATCATTATACATTGCACTATAATATTTTCTTCAGCTTTTTGACTTGGAAAGCTGAGCTCACCTGATTCATGAAGAGAGGCAGTAAAGACAAAAAAAAAAAAAATGTACTTCAATCTGGTTTGTAGGCTGATCTGAATGGCTTGCATCTTCATCATTTCAAGGTATTGGCTTTACAGCTGACAACACACACACACCAAAAAAGAAGGGAAGAAGAGACCAACCGATTGAATATAATCTACCTAGTGTTATACAGTTATAGATCTCCATTCCATGGTTCAATTGAAAATGGAATTGTTGTGCTTCCTGTTAGCAAGGTTTGCTGTACTGCACTGTGCTTGGACTTTTGTGGTACCAGCATGGTCGGCACTCATCTCCTGGTTGTCCCTGCTTGAGCTTTGCAGCATCCCCCCCATCGCGCTGCTCGTCCCTACCCACTCGACAGCTGCACCTCGTGCTCCCCAACCCACATCCGGTAGCCCTCCAGCGTCGTCGAGATGAACTTGCGGGCGTTGGCCAGCGTCGCAGCCTCCGCAACCGCGTGGGTTCTCGTGCTCGCAGACAATGTTGTCGTGGAGGGTGGCGGCGAAGAGGCAGGGCTCCTAGGGAGCCATTGCCATGGCCTACCACAATGCCTTTGATGAGCACCCACCCGGAGTTGGCCTCACAGAAGCGCTGGGCCAGGGAGATGACGGAGCATCTGCTGCAGCCGCTGGGGCCGAAGAGCGGAGGGTCTTCCTGACTCGTGCCTGCAAGGAGTGGTCCCGGAACACAGGCATGTCCGTGCGAGATAGGTAGGCAAAGTCAATTTGCAGCCAAAGACAGCTCATTCCAAGATCCCCTCTCCCTGATCCTCCCCCTGATGTTTTCTCGGACAACAAAAATTGAAATCTAAAGTTTCATCTGGCCTTTTTGAGCTGAAGATTGTGATGCACGGTGTGGCGAATCGGTGCGGTGCGGTATCGTACAGTACCGTCCACCAAATTTGCAATCCTCTCCAATACTTTGGCACAACAAACCTTGCCTGTTAGTAATTGGTGCAGAGTTGGATTTGTTGCTAATCTAAAGATAAGGTTTAAAGTGGGATGCAATTGGAAAAGGATTTGGATTGCAAAAATGCATTTTATTGATGCCGAGACCTTCCTATAGAACACCAACTAGCACTTGTACGAATATGTGGTTTTAGACTCTGTTAAAGAATGATGGACGCCTTGACACTTCTGAGCTTGTGAGCAGCAATTGGCAGTATGGGAAAGAACTGTATAGTCTTTAAGGAAGAAGCCATCAATTCTTTAAACATTACTTACTTAGTGATGCACTTACATCTGAGTGAAGTACCTAAATGAAAATTTGCACCACAAGGACTAGAGACAAATGGTGAGGACACATTCCTGGAAAAACTTATTACCTACTGGCAGATAACATTTAGTGATAAATTGTACTACATGCACTTTAAAAAAATTTAGATGATGGTGGGATTGATACACACCATCTTTATAGGGTTAATGTATACATCATGATGATGTATGCTTGATGGTAACCTTCCAAAGATCAACACTGTGAGTTCTTTTTCTTATTGTTTAAACTTTCTGGCAGTGATGATGACTCCTTGGTTTCTGACGCTTAACTATATGGTCACGGAATGCAGGATCGGATCGGCTCAGGAATTGGCCAGGGCCGATTCTGATCTGATCTGGCCCTATTCCCAATCCGAATCGGCCGAATCGGCCATGGCCAATCCGATTCAGGATCGGCCTATTCCACGAACCATGATATTGGTGCCCTGTGCCATGTTTGATGGCCTGTGATTGTTGAAGTGTGAGTGCTTAGATATACTTACTATCTCTTTATGAAAAAAAATGCTTTTAATGTGCATATCACTTACTATCTCTTTATAAAAAATACTTTTAATGTGCATATCATTTCTAATGAAAATATTATCTGTATGTGAATGAGTCGAATTACTTATCCCTCAGTCTATTAGTGAACTCTCTCTCCAGGGATTGTGAAAGATGTTCCATTAGAAATATTCTTGTTATTGCTTCGACTCATATTCCCCAAAAAGTGAATCCTGCTCTAATAGCTCCGAATAAATCTTCCTATTTTGGGTTGGCTCCCTATTTGCCAAGATAAAGTGCTGGTTACCATCCATGTCTGGAGGTAAAAAAATCCAATCACAATTATCTTCCAATGAATTGTAACCATGTTATGGTTACCTTCAAAAAGAAATCCATGTTTGTGGTACAAATGATGAATAAACATGGTGGCTCCCTTTAGGGAATTTCAACTCAAGAAATTAAACCCTATACCTATTCGATTTTATAAAGTTGGGTGCCATTAACATTAAAAAAGGGTAGTGAATATACTGCTAGAGTAGGCCTATTTATGATGTATACCAAGTTTCATGTCCATACTTCTGTTTAGAAATGGTTTGCTTTGAAAATGCTACCTTTTACCTGAACAGTGACTATCAGCTGTGACCTGTGACAATCAGCTTCCACCTAGCAACTGAGTGTATTGGAACTCATTGTCCTTTGGGATGTACTGTGAGAATAATAAGCTGGTATTGGCTGCTACAGAGTGTAACACTCTCCATTCCATGTCTTACAGATTGCCAAAAGGTGGACTGCTATCAGTTGATGTTTCTGGGGGTTTGTTTATGTAGGTTTCAGTCATATCTAGAGTTCGCTACTGGTTGATTACTTTAACTGGTATCAAAATGTTCTCTCCCCCCCCCAAAGTAATTGATTTCTAGTGTTGGTCAAACTATGGCCAGGATGTCTTCAATTGATTTAAGCTGTCCACTGAAAATACGTCCAAAAAAGCACTTTAGGACCTTAGGTACATCTGATGATGGTGTGCGTCTATTGCATAAAGAAAAATTCAAAAGGTGAAAACATGATATTTTATGAGCAACATGGCGTCGAATTTCATGCTACATGTAAAAGTGGAGGTACTCAAATATCTAATAATAACACCTAAGAACATGTTGATTTATGGTCATGGTCAACTGTTTTTCAAGCAGTAGATTTCCCATCTCACCACTTTAATGGTCTATTTGTGTTGCCTTGTTTTAACTGATTATAATCTTGCTACTGACTATATGATATCCTTCTGTTGTGCACATTGTTCAGGTACGCCTGTGACACGATGGGCATCTGTGGCTTTTGGTGCAGGGGTTGGCATAGGATCAGCTTATACTGATTGTTCCTATATCTTTGAAGGGTCTTCTCCAAAGCAATTTCCTTCTAAAACATCGGTTGAATCTGCTGCATCCTCTCATGTAAGTTTTTCTTTTTTCAAAACTCTCACTTGAAACTTGGCCCTTTCTGAATGCTTGTAACTTTTTATTGCATTGGAGATGGTTTTAATTTTTCACGGAGCTTTCAGGACTAGGAGATGGCAAAGACCACCGAAAAGGAAATTAACACTTCCTAGGAGGGGAAGACTATAAATAGAAACATGTGAAACATAAAAAAAATAAAAAAAGGACCGCTTTTGCAGGTCCAACGACTGGTACTATAAGTCTATAACAGTTGCTGCAAATGTTTCTTTTATTTTTGAGCTTCATGCTTTTTTTAGGGTGATAAGAAGTAATTGGCATCATCAAAACAAAGAATGTAATGGATGTACAAGGGAAGATATTCACACAAATGAGATCCTCCCCAGACCAGGAAAGGGCACTTTCAGTTGGCATTGCTACAAATCCATAAACCTGGTAACTGAATAACTCAACACATCTGAATCTTCGAGCAGTTTTCTCTTGTTAAAAGTCCCATTTTCTATCCTAATGCCGTCTTGAAATAAGCAACTTCCAACTTACAAAGAACATCCTAAGTAGAACTTTATACTCCAGTTCACATTTCTCAACGTCTTTTATATGTGATTTACATGGTCCATATGCCATCCCATGATATATTTAATTATATAGGAAATGCATTGAATGAAATGTTATCCTACACATCTCAAAAAAAAAGAAATGTTATCCTACGATGAAATTGTAGCAAAGCACATGAATTCTTATATAGAAGGAAAGCGATTTGCAGGAGTATGAAGCCGTTTAGAGAAACGACTGGAGAAACTGTCATCCGTCAAATCTGCACAAACAAGCTGATAATGATTCACAAACATGTAAAAAAATCACACTTCATCATGAGTTAAATTACGGCAAACTCCAAAAAAACTCAGTTTGCGGTGTGGAAAAGAACAAGGGAAAACTAACTGCAAGAACATCCATTATCCCGTCGCTGCAACTGCTTGTCGGTTCTTTGTATTTTAATAGTACCTCGTTACTGTTAAACGATAAAGTACCTGAGCCTATAGAATGAATGACCCTCACTAAATCCAATTGTCGCCTTTTTTGCTTTCGAGGGTACTGCATAATAGCATGGTGATAAGTCTCTTATCCGGTCTCCGCATTTGCTTGTTGCTTCTTTGTATTTTCGAGTACCTCATTACTGTTCAACTATACAGAGTACCTGAGATTATGAATGAACAACCCGACCCTAAATCCAAATAGTCGCTCTCCTCATTTTTGGGGGGTACTATTGCATAATAGCATGGTAATACTCTCTCATTTCGCAACAGATTTAATTTATGATTTTTATTTCTTTGCAGGAGGAAAAAGCTGAGTAATGTATCCGCAATTTCTTGTGTGAACATGTGCGAGCCATTATGGTGCAGGATTTTATTTTGATCTTTGGGATTAAGCATGTCGTGGCGTTTCTCCTTTTTTCTTGACTTTTTTTTTTTTGCTTCCCCACAGTTGAAACAGGACTCCTGCTGTTGAATGAAGCACTTGTGACCTCTTGAAAACCAGTTGTCATCTTGTTGATACCAAGGCAAATAATGAATGTCTTCTCTTTCAAGGGGCTCTAATTGGACAGTGGATATTTAGAGTTTGAGAATATTTAATGCGATAGTACGCACTCGTGACATGAAATGATACAGATGATTCTTGGTGGATACGATACAAAGATTGAAAAAAAATGCAATAACATTGCTCCAACATTTAGCGCCAAGTTATTATCTGCAATTACTATAATACATATAGTTTTCGGATTCTGGTTCAATTCTCAGGATTGCCAGTTGTATTAAGGAATTAAAGATTGTATAAGCAAGGTTCTTCATTAACAGTAGTAGAGAAGTATATACCAATAAATAAAAAGAAAACCCATGTTACCAATCTATTCCAGTTGTGAGACACTGCACCGGTCACAAAGGCTGGGGTTGAAACCAATACTTTCATCCTCTCTTTTTTTGTAGGGTAATGTGAAGGTGAGGATGTGAATTTAAGTCTCTGAGGGTCTTCAAATTATCTCAAATATACTGAAGATATAATTGAAATGAAAGATGTTAGGGGTACGTATGTTATTATTATAAAATCATGTAAATATACATCAGTCTTTTGTTTAAATCATAGGCCAAAATCGAGTTAGAAAAACGCCAAGTGACGAAAGAGATGTGTGAGAAATTGGATTTATTATAAGTACATATAAAAAGACAAGCACGTATTCACAAGATTCTAAAAGTATGCATACAGGAAAATACTTACTTTTCGTCCCGGGCAATATGCACGCAGGCCCCAGTTCCTTTTCATGTAGATTTATTCTCAATATACAAGTTATTTGTCACTCTGTCATTCTTAATAACTAATTAGGGTTTGTTTGAATAACCAGATAATAGCAGCTTAGATAAATGTTTTTTCAATTTGAAAATGTAAGTAGGTACCTACAAGTTCTATACAAATTAATAGAGGGAGACCTGTAGAACCCCAGAAATGTTATTAATTAAAAAGTATAAATTAATTAATAATTTATCGATTAATAATTTTCAACTAGTTATAAAGATACACATCATTATTACATGTGTGTAAACTCATATAAAAATTTCATAAAAATAGTAGTTATACTTTAAATAATATTCTCTAATAACCCATCAAAAAATTTGGACATAGAAAAATCATTTAGACCAATCGTAAGAATTATTGTGACTTATTATCGTAATTAAAAAATAAGTCGGAGAACCTATTATCATATGTACCAAAGTGAATTATAAATCAAAATAAATATATGAGTAGACTTTAAACAATGTGTGTTGATAGCCCATCATGGGAATTGGACCAATGAACAATTTTGGCCCATGAATAAATTTTTTAATTTAAAAGGGGTAATTAAACTCATTATGTAAATTTAATATATGGGTTGTACAATTGGTCCAAATATAAGTTATTGAGTCAAAAGTAAGAGTCCAAATGATGGATGAGAGATAAATACGTTTAAATTCATGGTTAAATTATTGGTAAATTAAAAATAGTAAGAAAATCTCTTTACAACTCATGTAATTATCCTAAAAAGAGTCCTAACCCTAATCTAACTCAATAGCAATGAAATAGGGCTCTATCCTAATCTATAAAGAAGATTTAGATAACAGACAATTATGATAAATATAGGAGACTCGTATGAGTTTAAAATGACATAATAATAAAAGAAAATACTATGAAATTCATAATTACACTATTCCCTAGTTAAAAAGGGTCAATTAAAATACTAATATGACTCATATATATCTAGAAAAGAGTCCTAACTCTACCCTAACTTGTTGGCTACAAAATTGAGTCCCATCCCAACCCAAATAGGAGGATTTATACTAGAAAAGACTAGATAAATAAGGAAAATTCAGAGTTGGAAGAGAGGTAGAGTTGTAATAGGAAATAACACTACATTACCTTAAATAAACCCTTCAAACCCTCATGGCCGACCCTAATGTCCATATGAGATCTCTTGGACGTGGGAAGGAAGAGGAATTCGTGGAGGAGAAGGCTTGCAAGGAGAGCTTCTTCGCGTTCTTGCCCTAGGATCACAAAAGTGCTCAAAGGTAGGCAATCTCTCAAGCAAAAATAAATTAACTTCGACCATAGGTAGATCATGATCTCATCTTCAAAAGTTTCATATTTTCCCCAATTTTTATCATGTCGTTTATGAGTATTTCATGCTCAAAATCTTGTTAAGAATATGTACCCGACTTGACATGTTCACCTTAAATCTATGTCCATACTTGATTTCATACTTTGAAACTTTTATCATACATGCTACATGATGTCAGAGATCGAATGACACCATTGCCCCCAATTTCCATCAAGTAATCGTCTCCAATTAAATCATTTTTCACCACTGTGTATGGTTTTGAGTCATCGTGAAATAACCTAACCATAACAAGCCTATACCATTATCAATCTCTAATTACTCGCTACTGTTGATACATATGTAAGTCTAGTTTTGTTTAAAAGTGATTTCATGATTTTCCATCAAGTATATGATTTTCTATGAATTTTACAAGAACTCTGTATCAACCCTTGGAAGACTAGACCGAAATCCCAAAGTGAACCAGTTCACTTTTGGGGCTCGACTTGACCCTCTGAGAACGCGACGGCCCGACCGTCACGTTTCTCAAAAGGTCGTGACCAAGGGGCACATCGCGACATAAACACGACGGCTCGACACGTCACGTTCTTCATACCCTATACCGATTGGCCTTAACGCAACAGATCCATACGTCGTGTTCTGGACCGAATGCGCAAATCGCGACCGGTCAACCCGTCGCGATTACAGCTCTTCATCGATTGGCCTGACCAGTTCATATGAATGCGACCGACCTTCCGTCACTATTTAAACGCGACAAGTACCCCCGTCGCGATTATATTATATTTTTCCAGAACCCTAATTTTCATGTAAACCGTACTAATCATGTGCTATAGTCATTGTTTAACACCTGCAATGTACTGTATGAACAGTAATGACATGTTAATGTACATTGGATAATATTCATATGATTTTTAGTAATTAAAAGATGTGTGCACAACTCTCTTGCTAGCTTGATTCTCTTACACGAGCACACACTAAACATGAATTTTTGACATGAGACCCTACGGAAATTTCTCTATAATGTATCTGGTAATTAAGTGAAATTAATCATGTAAAATTCCCTATTTTATTAAATAGACTTGTCTTCGATTTATTCACGTGATTTAATACTGTTATCGAGTCCCTTTGACTTCGAGCACTCGAGGCAAGATAGACAACGTTTCTATACACTCTTTATCTTGGCTTGGACAATCTCTCCGTTGGAAATTCTCCTGACTGGACCAAGAACTCCTTGTCAATACCTCCGTAAGACTCCTTGGCTTTGGCGGACGTCCATTGCCGACGAGCAGGTTGTACTATCAATACCTATTTTACCCTTAGGGATAAGCAGGATCCAACGGCCTTAGATTGATCTCTCTTACCTTGAGATCACGCTGGACCTCTGGCCTGTATTCATAGCACGACTATTGGGCGGTTGTGACTTCCACCAGACTGTTGGCACACGACCGTGTGTGTTGTGCAACTGTTACTATCGCTTGTTTAACGACGATTTACGAACATGACCCTCGTTCTCATCTATTATCTTTATCCTCTCATCTGTTCACGTTCTCTCTATACTCACTTCTATTCTTCAATTACTCTCATCTATTCTTGGTATTCTATTTGGCCATCGTTTGATTGTCTTAGATAACAAACATGATCAATGCCAGGCAACATTATAAAGGGCCCGATCTAGTTCTGAGAGGTGCGCCGAAAGGCTATTACTCGAGGGGGTTAATGATCAGGGTGTTCGGCATGCATCCAAACGCATGACTATCAAGATTTAATCGAAGGCAATCAATCACAAATACTATATTCTCTCGGTTGATAAGAAGATCGACCAAACATTACACGCTATCGCGACTAGTGCACTTTTGTGCAACGTTACACGCTATCTCGTTATATGGCCAATCCCTTATCATGCTAGTTTTACAATATTTTTTTTGAAAGTACTATTGTTCTCTTGCTATCATGTGCTATTACTCTCTTGACTATACTTGATCGTTCTATCTAGTTATCCTATCTTACAAGACATTAATCACTTAAAAGTATGCCTGTTTACACGAGATATTAAATCCTACTGAGCGTTATCGCTCACCCTGCGCTATTTGTTATAAATGTTTCAGGTAAGTCAGATGATGACATTACACACACCAATGGGAATGGATTGGAGTGATGAGCAACCTGGCGTTATAGCAATGGAGTGACCTTAGTATCATAGGTCTAGTTAGATATTTGCTTAAATATCATTTCCAATGTAATGATGTCTTTGAGCCCTATGTATTGGCTCAGAATTAGTGGTTGTAATAGTTTAGGTGAAATGAAAAGTTTATTACAATTATTGTTCATTAGTTGCTCTGATTTTTGCGACTGTACACGCAATTTACACTACCATATACTTTGCTCACGTCTCCCGATTTATTCCACTACTAAATTGGCAGGGTGTGACAAGAACTCTCTGCTAAAATTAACAACGAGTTATCAGGGGTTATCATATCTTTGCATCAAAACAAAAAAGTCGTTAAACTCTGTTAATCTACTTGTGCTTACCTTATTTGTGGAGGGCTTATCTAGTTGCCAAACATGTTTTAAAGATGACAAATATTAAAAATAATGATATAATTAAATTTATTTATCACGTTTAATAAGCTAACATGACAAATAAGTGATTAGAGTGATAAATAGGTTACATATAAAATATGACAAACCATTTTGCTTAGTGGGGACACAACATGGTTGGCCGTGCTGTGTGGATCGCAACAACATAGTCGAGTCAGACCGTGCGAGGCATTCTTCGAGTCCTTGGCATGGTAGATACGATATGATTATTATAATATTATTTAATATTTATTTTTTATTTTTTATTTATTTTTTAAAAATAGATCATCTGAATCAAAGCGTACCGCACAATCGGTATGGCCAATCTTGATGCACAGGCAAATAGTACCTTGGAAAGAGTTTTGCGACACTTTGACTTAGCATTTTTCATCTCTCTCTCTCTTTATATATATATATATATATATATATATATATATATATATATATATAATGACTTTGGATACTCATATCTAATAAAGATCTATATCCAACATCATTATCCACGAGTCTGAAGACTCGTAAGGATTAACACACGTTTAGAGAGATATATAAAGAGAAATACTTTTTATCCGATCGTCAAGTAAAAAGTGTGCGCTGGCTTGCTCGGCTGCCTCACTTGATTGGTCAAACATTCGAGACCTCACATGCCAGCAAGGCGCAAGGTCTGGGACTTGACCAATCAACTGGGGCACCGAGCAAACCAAGGCACATTTTCTACCCCGTGATTGAGTAGAAACTATTTCTCATACATAAATAGTACAAGTAGTTATAACAGAAGGAAACATTCAACTAATAAAAATACAATGTCCCAATTTTATAATATGAATACAGAATTAAAGTACACCCCCTTAAGGAGTTTACCCCAAGGTAGAACAAAAGAAAAGAAGCTAGGTGCTCGCATAAAGAACTCCTACACGCATAACAATTGGGTCAAGGTCATACTGCCTATACGAACTGGCACCTAAAAAAATAGGGGATGAGCCTCACGAAATTATAGGCTCAGTAAGTATCCTCGATCCCATGTTCGACCAAACCACCATAGATATATAAAATAAAGTGCTGTAAAGAACGACAACAAAGTTAGTAAAACTACTAGTGGCATCACTACACATAATAACCAAGAAAGTACTAGTTACCACAAAGGTAATACTGCTACATATAGTAGCCAAAAGGGAACCGAAAACTGCTACGTCGTATTAAACTCACATAATGAGTCAAATACAATTGTTGCCATGTTCGGCCTTCAATTTGCTAACATGGACAAGACCACCACACAAATGACACTCAGATAGAAACTGTAAAGGAAAACGACTTACACAAACCAAGAGTGACAATAACAAGAAAAGAACACCAACATCTGCCTACCTAGTGATTGGAGAGGCAGTAGAGTCAACTCAACACACACAGTATCTATAGCTAGGTTAGACTGTAGTTTCACGTCTAACCACGAACCCATAGAGTGAGACAAGTGAGAACATGGGACGAGCTGAAAACACACACATCTGTCAGGTGTTCCACACCCCAACCATGACTGCACTCAATGTAGAAATAAAAAATCATGAAAAAAGTTTAAATCCAATTATAATAATTCCAAGAAAAGGCAGAACTATAATTTCTAGACATAGTTGGTAGAAATTTAAATAAAAATTAAAGAGGAAGTCTAAAGATAAAAATGTCAAGTTACACCCGTAAAAGTCTCTAGAACCATGGCCTTAGAGAATAGTTAAATTCAAAAACCTTTAATATTTAAGCCAACTTAGATTTTTTTAAAAAAAAATAAAACGGGTCACCTTGGGAATTGCGCATGCCATCGTTGAATGATGAGCTGGGTACGAAGTATGTCTAGACCTAGCTTAAGGATGGACCTTGGAGTTTAGACAGGTGTTTATAAATATAAAACTCTTCTTCTTTTCCCTATAGTCTTGGCACAGCTCTAGGCAACCAAAGGAGGGAGGAAGAAGGAGGTCTTCCAGTCTTTAGAAACTTTGAACTTTTTGAATTAAGGTAGTTACTTCTAAAACAAGCCAAGTAACGAATTTATCATGCTCTTCTCTCCCTGATTACCTGTGCTGTTTACCAAGTTCTTTAATCCCATTTAATCTATATTAGTTGTTATGCCATTCAGTCTAGAATCCTAGGGCTATTTCCAAAAAGACTGATTTAATATACAATTTGGTGGCATACTTCGCCGTCTATTCTCTCAAACGGCCTAAGAGTTCGTCGTCAGCCTTATGCTGGTGACAAACTAATTTGCCACTAATATCTTCATACGGCAATTGGTCTTGGGTATACATGTTTATTTATTTTCTTCTATTTTGTACCCTGTTAGCGTAACACTTTTCCTTTCCCTTTAACATATATGTTTTGTTAATATATCCAACATGAAGCCATGACGATCATGTGTTTTTCATTAAGTTATTGTTCAAAATTTTCCTTAAACTCCAAAATCATTTTAGTTTTATCCTAATCTCCATTACCATGTCCTATGTTAGAACCCTTTCTTAAATTCCAATTATGAAATCTGGTTGAGAAAAATAATTGAAAGAAGTTAAGGTCCTTTTATATAGTTAGAAAGGTTTTAGAAACCAAGTTCTGCTTGCAAGTCTAATTTAATCAGGAGCAAATCTCAAGATAAGAGCTTAGAATAAATCTCACTTAAGAAAACCACTTTGAATACAGACTTGTTAATTTTAGACTAATCATTTCTTATTTTATCATCTTTGACGATATCCTTTATAATATTCCTTGGAATTCTACTTTTATTTCTTGAAATTCCTAGCCATATAGTATATGAATGTCATGAGGGTAAATGTTATCTGTTGGGGTCTTGGATTTCTGTTGGACCAACATCTTTGTGCCAGAGGTCCTAATTGGTCTTGGGAGGAGCACTTGAAAATTTTTATTGACCAGTTGGAGAGTAAATGATTAGGTGTTAAGCATGATACCATTATATGTTAAATTTGAATACTGAAATGACAATTCTATTTGTATAACTTGATGAATATTGAACTGCTATATGAGATGAAATGACTTGATACACTGGAAATGGCCAGTATAATGAATTAATCATGCTTGTTCATGGATGTTTTATAGCTACTTGACCTTGTTCATCTGAATTCATCTTTTTGAAAGAATTCATGGCTGATTATTCTTGCTTGCAACTGTTCCTCCTTAATTATATAATTTCTTATTATGATAAATCATTTAACTTGACTTGGTTTAGAAGATAAATCCTACTGGACGTTTTATGCTCATTTTGGATCCTCTCAATGTTTTTCGAGTATGACCTAGATCAAGAGTTAGCTAGGGCCGGGGATGATTGAAGAGAAGCCTTTCCACAGTCTTGATTCGAACTATAGAATTCCTTTTTTGTTTTGAATGTTGCAAGTCTTTACGCGATTGTATGTACATATATAGTTTCCTTTCGATAATTACTTGACCCCAAAACCATGTTTACATGCCCGACATTTTTGTCATCAGTCGGGGTGTAACAAATTTAGTGGTATCAAAGCCTGGTTTGAGGACCTATGATCTGAAAAGGTTATTGGTCTTTAACATCATGTGGTTGACATATGAGAAAGGGTAGAAACCTTGGTAGGCTAGATTAGATCAATTTGCCAATAGATCAGCTTGCTAGATTTGCTTGAAGATTACTTGTATTTATTAACTAACTGTTAAGTATGGAATGGGAGTCATTGGGAAGAAATGAGATGCCTAGTTCAAGGATGGACTTGTTGTGAAAATAACGTGGAGTATGGCACAATCATGGCAAAAATAGGATACACACATATGCATGCAGAACCATAGCAAACATGTATATAGAAATAGTCCAAATAACAACAACCAAAAAGGAAATACATGAGATGGATTGCAGTAATGAACATGCTTAAATAAGGCAGACGAATGTAGTAGAAGTGCCTTAATGAGACTCTCCTTAGAGAAGATATCGCCCCCATAGGAGTAGTGCGTGGGTAAGGTGATCTCCCCCCAGGATACGACTACCACCACGAAATTAAGAATCGCACGTATCCTAATTTCGTAAGCAATGCTACACTAAACGTAATCCTCATCAGTAAATGAAATCGAGAATAGAGAACATGCACCGGTCACCGGTGGAAGACGACGCAACGGCGAAGATCGGAAGCGCTGTCGGCGACGCCGGAGCAGAGCAGTGCAGTCGCCAGAAGGGAACATGAGAGCGAGCGATCGACGGCGAGCGTTCCTCACTGCAGGAGTCGAAAAGGTGCTTTCTGTGTGTCGGGGTAACCATGATTAGGAAACCTAATCACTATATCAAGCGCCTAACGCCCGCGCAGACCAAAACAATGGGCCGGTTCAAAGAACAGGCCCAAAATAGCTCCAATCTCCCCAAGAAAGGCCCAAAACGTAAAAAGAAGAAGTAAAAAGGTGTCAAGTCAAGCCGGTTGGACCGCATCATCACACGCGCGCGCCCGCCTGGCCCGGCCCGGCGGCGCGCGTGTGATATGGTCTAGCATAACCCCACCCTTGTCTATAAGACATAGTCTCATGAACTCTAGGGGTTATGAAGTCCTTAACTCCTTAGGGATATCCCATGTGGGACTAAAGACCCCACGTATAAGGACAAACTAGCACAACTTTTGATGTACCTTTTACTTTATCAACCTTGAGTTTTACCTTTCTTTTATATTGCCCCCTTAACACCCTTTATATCCAACATTCCCCCACAAACTCAAGGTTTGATAATGAGGAATAAACAGAAGAGGATAAACATATCATGCTTTCAGTAAAAGGTACATTTTGGGTTTGAACCTTCACCTAAGCAATTTTAACTTTTACCCCCACAGAACCGAAGTGAATTAAATCTTGAACTTGATTCTTTGAAGTGAGGATTACTTGTCAAAAACCAACATGATATAAGGCTTTTTGATAGCAATTTATAAACTTGGCACTTTAAAGGCCATGCGCCCTATCCTGAATCATAAGTATATTCAAGAACACCCAATTCCCTTAACTGCAGCCTCACAGTAGTACTCACTTAGGTGGGCTTCTCCAAGGATATACTGCTAATATCCTGCCTTACTAGGCTTGAACCCATTCAGAGTAATAAAAACTCTTCCTATATAGTAGTATCAGGCACTTGGTCAGGATATCAGGGGATAGACACAGATACAATGTATCAAAGTAGTGAGTGCCTCTAAATTCTCTTAGCAGATTGTTATTACCACATTGAACCTTCTTTGTGGGATCTCCACTCAGATAGGTTGGGTTGCCTCTGCAGAAGAATAAATAATGGGTTTCAATCTCATCCCCAACCTGAATTTCTGGACTTTCTTTTTATCAAGTTCTTTAGTCAGAAGATCAGCTAAATTGTCATTAGTACCAATAAAATCTACATCGATCACTCCCTGAGACACTAAATCCCTTACAGATCTCAATCTGATTTGGATGTGTCTCCTTTATTTTTGGTTGTACTTTGAACTCTTGACCTTTGCAATGTGGTCATGTTATCACAATGGACAGAGATCGCAGGAGCAGGCTTACTGATTAGAGGAAGTTCTGAAAGAAGACCTCTAATCCACTCAGCCTCCAACCCAGTGGTATCCAAAGCACACAACTCAGCCTCAAAGTAGACTGAGATAAGATGGTCTATTTAGAAGACCTCCAAGTGACTACACCACCTGCCAGAGTAAAAATATATCCTCCTGAAACACCATTGCTCCCTGAGTTTTCAACTATCCAGCTTGCATCACTAAATCCTTCCAGGACAGCAGGAATCTCCCAAAATGCAAGCCTAGGGTAATAGTACCTTTTAGGTACATCAAAACCCTATCTAGCCCATCCAGTGAGTTTGGTCAGACAGCTTGTGATCTACTAAGTTGCCACTGCATGGAAATGTCAGGCCTGGTATAATTAGCTAGATACATCAAGCTTCCTATATCCTGAGAATATCGTAATTGAGACACAGGAGTACCACTCTTATTCTTGCAGAAGATTCTAGAAGGATCATAAGGTGTACAGACTGACTTGCAACTCTCATAGCCAAATTTCTCTCTAAATTTTCTCAAGATAGTGAGATTGAGAAATTGCTATTCCTTCAGCTGATCTAGTAAGAGTCAGCCCTAGAATTACATTTGCCGCACCCATGTCCTTCATTTCAAAACTGCTATTTAAGATGACTTAGTCTCATTTTACTATTCCCAAAGTGTTGCCAAACAGCAAGATATCATCTAATACAGGCAAGAATTATACATTCTCCACCCTTAACTTTGTAATAAACACATTTATCGAACTCATTGACCATAAATCCAAAAGAGATGATATTCATATCAAATTTGGTGCCACTATTGAGGTGCTTGTTTCAACCATACAGAGACTTAATAAGTCTACAAACTTTCTTTTCACTCCTGGAGCCACAAATCCTTCAGGCTGATCCATATAAATCTGACGAATGCCTCGGCCAAGCCCGTTAAACCGATAACGTACTTGATCCGAGTCCGCCTCCCGCGAACGGGCCGAAGCCTCGCAAGGGATACCAAACCACAGTCCGTGTAAACATAAAGGAACACACCACATTTCATATATATTTCACAGTTTTACATAGCCAAATTTCCACAAAACTGAAAAGAGGTACAAGAGCCTGGGGCATACCCCGAGGTACAACTAAGAAGTAGCAACTACAACTACACTGCGGAGAACTACACAGCTGGAACTACTCCGCTGGAGGTACTGACCCTGCACCGCTACGACGCGGCCCTGAACTGGACGTCGGACGAGAAACGTCCTCCTCGCCCTCACCTGTGGGGGTAGGGGTGAGCCTCTCTAGTCACTGGCTCAGTAGGGAACTCCCCCAAACCGAGCAAACCAAACACAAGTACGAAAGCAGTAAACATACCAACAATTTATAGAACAGCTAAGCATAATATTAAAGCTGTAAAAGTACTCACCGTCTGCCGACTACGAGAAACAACAGTAATAATTAAACGGCAAACAGTACAGGTGTACAAGCTAAAGTAGAGACAGCCAACACGAGCCACGTGAACTGGTTCGCGACACCAGAAACTGACTCGGACAACTAACACAGGTCTACCTCTCAGTCTCGCAGCCACGGACGAAAGGTCCAGCTGCCGCTCCACGTAAAAAGGTCAAGCAACTGTGGAGACCAACTAAACACCACCACCTGCAGACCACACGGTCACAGGCCCATGCCTGGCACCTCCAGAGACCCTGGCCTGGGCTCGCTAGAGTGAGGCACTGGAAAAGGACTAGCTGGGGTCCAGTACGTCTACTGGTGTCCGTACCCCCAACTACGAGCGCGCTACAAGTGACTAAAAACAAACTCAAGTGTCACTGTCCCACTGTCGTCTTTCCCTCAGCCGGACGTACAACTCAAACACAAGAGTGAGGGTGTCCAGGTCAGACGACACAGACCTCGACGGTACAACACAAGTACCGGGACAAAGCCCCGAGCTAACAGCCTGGCTCACAAAGAACCTGGGGCACCCAACTGGAGAGGTAACCACGGTAGGCTCGTCGTACTACTCGCCACGTACACAAAACCACGTGCACGTCACACACAAACCACGTGAAACCTCACGTAAACCACAAGTAACCACGGTCCACCACACGTGAACCCAACTGACTCGCGTAAACAACGCGCAGTCACTGAAGTAAGCAACTAACTGCATACCTTGTATGCTAAACACGAAACCAAGTGCACTCAGTGCACCTCATGTGTCAACACACATGCATTATCGATAAATACTGTAATCAGTCGTTTCTGTCATAACCAGTAGGCGGCAACATCGACTGCCGCTTACACTAAGTCAACGGCAAGGGACCTGGCCGTTAACATCCTGGCTGAGGAGCTTGGCGACAAACGATGTTGACGCCAAGTTCTCCGGCCATAACCCTGCAGAAACCCTAATCCGGCTCTGCGGGCTTTTCTAACCGTTCTAACTACAGAAAAACATGCAAATGCAGTTCCTTTAGCATGCCAGAACCCAATACAACCCATTACAACATGCTTCGTACATTAAACTACTCAAACCACCCATTATCCCCATATGGTGCAACTTTATCCAACATGCATTATCATGCTGTTCAAGTGGTTATGATGTGTTTTTAATGTTTCTACGGAGCTAAACGGTTCGTCCCCTACCTCAGAACACGCTAGAACCTCCCGCAATCTCCCGGTTTCACGCCGAGCCCTCCGCGAGCTCCCACGGGAATTGCACCACGCCGCGACGTTTCCTCGCGCAATTCGCAACGCCACGCGTCTACGATCGTCCAACCACTCCTCGGAACCTGTTTAGAAGCTTCAGAGACACCGGGGCGAAGCTGGGGCAAGAGGGAAAGAGAGTGAGCTGAGAGAGCTGCCCTCGGGTGAGCCTATAACCTGCAGAATTCTCAGGTTGGCGTCAACCCCTATGCCGCCAACAGCAACCGCCACCCTTAGCGTCCACATCTACTGCCGCCAAGTTCAAGCAGTCAACGTCCACTAACCTGGACGCCAACCAGTCAACGGCCACCCCTGGCCGCCAACTCCAACTGAACAGCAGCAGGTCCTGTTTCATTTCAGGACCAACCCTGCTCTTCACCTGCTCAAGCCACACATTCACATCACACATTCCACACAACTAGCTCACATTGGCCTCACAACGGCCTACACAACCAACCACACATGATCCGCATGGATCCGAAAAGCACGCGACGTTACATTACTATCATCTAAAAGAAAATTTCGACCTCGAAATTCATAACACAATTCAAAGTTAAACAACTCATACATACACACTTTACAAGTACTATCATCTAAAAAGAAAATACACAAGCTTACTCAAACAGATAGGGATACCCTTTAGCCATTTCCGCGGCCAACTCCCAGGTATCCTCACCACCTAATCTATTTTCCCATCTCACTTTAACTAGCTCAATTTCTTTATTCCTCAGCTTCTTCATCTTTCGATCTGTGATCTGCACCGGATACTCTGGCATAGTCATGTCCGGCCTCAGGTCACCACCTTGATATCTATTATTTGAGCTGGATCTTCAATACACTTTCTCAACATGGAGACATGGAAAATATCATGCACATCTGCAAAATCAGCTGGCAAATCCAGCCTATAAGCTGCTTCCCCAATTCTTTCAATCACCTGGAAAGGTCCCACATACCTTGGACTCAACTTCCTTCCCAGACTTGCCAATCTCATAATACCTTTACTCGGGGAAACTCTCAGAAAAACAAAATCTCCCACCTCAAACTGAAGTGGTCTCCTCCGCACATCTGCATAACTTTTCTGCCTACTTTGAGCTGCCTGCAATTTTTCTTTAATAAGCTTCACACTTCCGTGGTTTGCTGAATCAATTCAGGACCCACCAATTGCCTTTCTCCCACTTCATGCCATTTCAATGGGGTTCTACATGGCCTTCCATATAAAGCTTCATACGGTGCCATCCCAAGACTGGTATGATAACTATTATTGTAGGCAAACTCAACCATTCCCAAATGATGCTCCCAACTACCTCCCCAAACTAAACAACAGCCCGCAACATATCTTCAATTGTCTGAATAGTCCTCTCTGTCTGACCATCTGTCTGGGGATGATAAGCGGAGCTATACCTCAATTCAGAACCAATTACTTTCTGCAGACTTCTCCAAAACCAGAAGTAAATCTTGGATCTCTATCTGATACAATAGTCTTCGGAATACCATGCAGTGGAACAATTCTTTCAACATAAATATTTGCCAATCTGTCCACTGTCCAAGACATACTTACTGCCACTAATCTGCATACCTTAGTCAATCTGTCAACAAACACCCCATATTCCATTATGCCCGGAACTCGACCTTGGTAAACCTGCCACAAAGTCCATTGCAATATCATCCCATTTCCACTGTGGAATAGGCAACGGTTGCAATAGACCTCCAGGCTTCTGATGCTCTGCTTTAATCTGCTGACAGATAGCACACCTTGCTACAAATTCTGCTATTTCTTTCTTCATATGAGGCCACCAAAATGCTTTCTTAAATCATGGTACATTTTAGTACTACCCGGATGAATAGTGTACCTAGATTTATGAGCCTCTTCCAGAACTCGCTGCTTCACCTCTCTTTCTGCAGGAACAAACAACCTGCCCCTGAGCCTGACCACACAATTATCATCAATAGAAACTCCTTCCATTTTTACAATTTCAGGTAAACCTGCATCTGCTCTCTGAGCTTCAATAATCTGCCAATACAAACGGCTCTACTGCACTAGCAGCTAGAATTGCCCGTCGCTGACTGCTGGGCACATACAAGGATTTCTCTGCTACTTCTTCATACAACTTCCATTCTTTAATCATCATCAAATTCATATATGCCTTTCTGCTCAAGGCATCAGCCTACAACATTGGCCTTACCCGGATGGTAAGCCAAACTGAAATCATAATCCTTCAGATATTCAACCCATCTGCGTTGGCGAAGATTCAAATCTTTCTGCGAGAAGATATACTTCAAGCTTTTATGATCTGTAAAAATCTCAAATCTCTCGCCATACAGATAATGCCTCCACATTTTTAAAGCAAACACAACTGCTGCCAATTCTAAATCATGAGTGGGGTAATTTTCTTCTGCTGGCTTCAATTGCCTGGATGCATAGCTATCACTTTACCATGCTGCATAAGCACTGCACCAAGACCTCTCCTTGAAGCATCAGTATACAACACAACCACCACTCCCTGCGGTAATGTCAATATAGGTGCTGATGTAAGTCTTTTCTTTAATTCCATGAAACTTCTCTGACATTCACCGGACCACACAAAAGGCACTCCTTTCTGGTCAATCTAGTCATAGGTGCTGCAATCTTAGAAAAATCTTGAATAAAGCGCCTATAATAACCTGCCAACCCCAGAAAACTTCTAATCTCGGTTATTGTCTTAGGCACTCCCCACCTGACACAGCTTCCACTTTACTCGGGTCCACTGCTATTCCTTTAGCTGAGATAACATGACCCAAAACTGAATTTCCTTCAACCAGAATTCACACTTACTGAATTTAGCAAACAACTGGTTATCTCTTAACAACTGCAGGGTAAACCTCAAATGAGCTGCATGCTCCTCTTCAGATGCTGAATAAATTAGAATATCATCAATAAAGACCACAATAATTGATCTAAATATGGATGAAAAATTCTATTCATCAGATCCATAAAACCTGCAGGAGCATTAGTCAACCCAAAAGGCATTACCACAAACTCATAGTGACCATATCTGGTTCTGAACGCTGTCTTATCTATATCCTCCTCTTTAATTCTCAACTGATGGTACCCGGACCTCAAATCAATCTTAGAAAACACCTTTGCTGATTGCAACTGATCAAATAAATCATCTATCCTCGGCAACGGGTACTTATTCTTGATGGTCACATCATTCAATTTTCTATAATCAATACACATCCGAAAACTTCCATCTTTCTTTTTCACAAATAAAACCGGCGCTCCCCACGGGGAATGACTCGGTCTAATAAACCTTTCTGCAACAACTCTTCTAATTGCTTTTTCAATTCTTTAAGTTCTGCTGGTGCCATCCGATATGGAGCTTTAGAAATCGGCATGGTACCTGGCAGCAACTCAATAGAAAGTCCACCTCTCTATGTGGAGCTAAACCAGGCAAATCTTCCGGAAAAACATCAGCAAATTCCCTAACCACGGGAACTGCTTCTACTTGCTCTGACTGGCCTCTACCAAACTTACCGAGGCTAAATAAGCCACACACCCATCATTTATCAACTTTCTAGCTTTAATTGCAGAAATTAGAAACTTGGAGGTATAAAAAGGCATACCTTGATATTCAAACACTGCACCATTAGGATGACAAAATCTGATCCTTTTCTTTCTGCAATCTAACATTGCTCCATACATTTCAAGCCAATCCATACCCAGAATGATATCATAATCTGACAACTGCAGGGCATACAACCGACCCGGCATCTGGTTCCCTTCAATCATAACAGGAGCTTCATCTATATAGCTCGAAGTGAGTAAGAACTCACCTGAAGGAACCTCCACCACTAACTCACAAGACTTCTCCTCTAAAGGATGAGCTATGCAATCCAGAAATTCTTCGGAAATAAAAGAATGAGAGGCACCCGAATCAAATAAGACTCTTGCTGAATATTCATAAAGAGGTAAAGTACCTTCTATCATATTTGACGCCTCTGCCTGGGCTCGGGTGATAGCCATAACCCGGCCTCTCCCTCTTGCTGCGGTGCTCCTCTCTCGCCACGACCTGCCTGTGGCTGCTGGAACTGCTGAGGCTGCTGCTGCTGCACACACCTCTGCCATACCCATATTCTTGCATAGGGACAATTGCGGATCAAATGTCCCGGCTGATTACAATTATAACATCTATACCCTGGAGGAACAATAGGCTGCCTGGCAGTGCTCTGCTGCGACTCCTCCACCTCAGGCCTACCACGGCCTTGCTGGAACTGCGGACGACCTCCCCATCCTCTTCCTTTTCCTTTAAGTGCTTGCTTTAATTTCTGGCCCCATTTACCAAAGCCTGATGTAGAAGGTCCTGCTGGTGCCTTGCCCTTGCTTGCACCTACTGTCTGCTGCGGTAGCCGAAACTACCTGAACCTGACTCACCCGCCTGGCGAGTCCGGATAGACCTCTCCAAAGTAGCTGCCCTCTGCTGCCTCTTCCACTGTCTTGCACATAGAGGTACTATCGCATCCTGCAATTCCACTCTCAATCCTCTGATAAAGTACTCAACCATCATGTTATTATCTGAAACCACATATGGCGCATAACGGCTAAGTGCCATAAATCTCATCTGGTACTCTAAGACTGAAGAGTTACCTTGCTGGAGAGTTCGGAATTGCTCTCTTTTTACTTGCTGCACTTGGATCGGAAAGAATGTATCATTAAATACATCAAGAAACTCCGGCCAAGTGATAGCTTCTTCCGTCCTGCCTGCAAAGTGGTTTGCATCTTCAATCGCCACCATTCCAAGGCAAAACCTCTCAACTGATAAGCAGCTAATACCACTCTATCTGCTGCCGACACCTCATGTCGCAAAAACTCTTTCTATTTCATGAACCCATGCTCAGCTGTATCTGGATTCGGCCCTCCTGAATAAGTAGGCGGCTGCAATCTCAGAAATTTCTCCACCTGCATCACTGGTTCTTCTGCTATCAACACTGGTGGTGGTGGTGGCACAGGTGCTACAAAAGGCACCTCCACTCTCGGCGGAACTGGAGCAACAGGTATTGCCTCTCCATCCCCAGGTGGCACTGCAACCGGTGGTACTGGCGCCTGCTGATCCATTCTCGCCCGAATATCCGTGAGGCTCTCCCAAATTCTTTCTATCATTCGCTGGGTGCTTTCCTCCGGATCATCTCCTCCACCACCCCAATCTCTCCTATCAGCCATTTCAGAAATTTCTACATACACAAAACACCAGACAAAATCAAAACCACAATTATCAAAAACCAGGGTCCCTACCAGCAGTGTATAATGACCGAAATAAGGCTATGTATCTTTCTAATTCCCTTATATTAACACGGACCTTGCTCTGATACCAACTGTGACGGAACGCCTCGGCCAAGCCCGTTAAACCGATAACGTACTTGATCCGAGTCCGCCTCCCGCGAACGGGCCGAAGCCTCGCAAGGGATACCAAACCACAGTCCGTGTAAACATAAAGGAACACCCACATTTCATATATATTTCACAGTTTTACATAGCCAAATTTCCACAAAACTGAAAGAGGTACAAGAGCCTGGGGCATACCCCGAGGTACAACTAAAGAAAGTAAGCAACTACAAACTACACTGCTGAGAACTACAGCTACTACTCCGCTGGAGGTACTGACCCTGCACCGCTACGACGGCCCTGAACTGGACGTCGGACGAGAAACGTCCTCCTCGCCCTCACCTGTGGGGTAGGGGTGAGCCTCTCTAGTCACTGGCTCAGTAGGGAACTCCCCCAAAACCGAGCAAACCAACACACAAGTACGAAAGCAGTAACAATACCAACAATTTATAGAACAGCTAAGCAGGTAGTAAGCTGTAAAAGTACTCACCGTCTGCCGACTACGAGAAACAACAGTAATAATTAAACGGCAAACCAGTACAGGTGTACAAGCTAAAGTAGAGACAGCCAACACGAGCCACGTGAACTGGTTCGCGACACCAGAAACTGACTCGGACAACTAACACAGGTCTACCTCTCAGTCTCGCAGCCACGGACGAAAGGTCCAGCTGCCGCTCCACGTAAAAAGGTCAAGCAACTGTGGAGACCAACTAAACACCACCACCTGCAGACCACACGGTCACAGGCCCATGCCTGGCACCTCCAGAGACCCTGGCCTGGGCTCGCTAGAGTGAGGCACTGGAAAAGGACTAGCTGGGGTCCAGTACTCTACTGGTGTCCGTACCCCCACTACGAGCGCGCTACAAGTGACTAAAAACAAACTCAAGTGTCACTGTCCCACTGTCGTCTTTCCCTCAGCCGGACGTACTCAACAACACAAGTGAGGGTGTCCAGGTCAGACGACACAGACCTCGACGGTACAACACAAGTACCGGGACAAAGCCCCGAGCTAACAGCCTGGCTCACAAAGAACCTGGGGCACCCAACTGGAGAGGTAACCACGGTAGGCGTCGTACTACTCGCCACGTACACAAAACCACGTGCACGTCACACACAAACCACGTGAAACTCACGTAAACCACAAGTAACCACGGTCCACCACACGTGAACCCACTGACTCTCGCGTAACAACGCGCAGTCACTGAAGTAAGCAACTAACTGCATACCTTGTATGCTAAACACGAGAAACCAAGTGCACTCAGTGCACCTCATGTGTCAACACACATGCATTATCGATAAATACTGCAATCAGTCATTTCTGTTCATAACCAGTAGGCGGCAACATCGACTGCCGCTTACACCAGTCAACGGCAAGGGACCTGGCCGTTAACATCCTGGCTGAGGAGCTTGGCGACAAACGATGTTGACGCCAAGTTCTCCGGCCATAAACCCTGCAGAAACCCTAATCCGGCTCTGCGGGCTTTCTAACCGTTCTAACTACAGAAAAACATGCAAATGCAGTTCCTTTAGCATGCCAGAACCCAATACAACCCATTACAACATGCTTCGTACATTAAACTACTCAAACCACCCATTATCCCGTATGGTGCAACTTTATCCAAACATGCATTATCATGCTGTTCAAGTGGTTATGATGTGTTTTAATGTTTCTACGGAGCTAACGGGTTCGTCCCCTACCTCAGAACACGCTAGAACCTCCCGCAATCTCCCGGTTCACGCCGAGCCCTCCGCGAGCTCCCACGGGAATTGCACCACGCCGCGACGTTTCCTCGCGCAATTCGGCAACGCCACGCGTTCTACGATCGTCCAACCACTCCTCGGAACCTGTTAGAAGCTTCAGACGCGAAGCTGGGGCAAGAGGGAAAGAGAGTGAGCTGAGAGAGCTGCTCTCGGGTGAGCCTATAACCTGCAGAATTCTCAGGTTGGCGTCAACCCCTATGCCGCCATAGCAACCGCCACCCTTAGCTCCACATCTACTGCCGCCAAGTTCAAGCAGTGAACGTCCACTAACCTGGACGCCAACCAGTCAACGGCCACCCCTGGCCGCCAACTCCACTGAACAGCAGCAGTCCTGTTTCATTTCAGGACCAACCCTGCTCTTCACCTGCTCAAGCCACACATTCACATCACACATTCCACACAACTAGCTCACATTGGCCTCAAACGGCCTACACAACCAACACACACATGATCCGCATGGATCCGAAAAGCACGCGACGTTACAAAATCTCTTCATCAGATCACCATTAAGAAGGCGTCTTTGACATCCATTTGATGACTTTCAGATTAATATGAGGCCATGCTATAAGCACCCGGATTATGGTCATCCTAGTGACAGGGGATAGTATCAAAATAGTAATTCCCTCTATTGTTTAAACCCTTGGCAACAAGCCTGGCTTTATCTTTTTTCAATGGTTCCATCGGGTTTAAGCTTCTCTTGAAGACCCATTTGCATCCATGGTCTTTGAACCAGGAGAAGGATCAACTAATTAACTCCCAAGTACCATTAGCAAGAATGGAGTCCATCTCACTCTTAGGCATCCTTCCAATGCCTTACTTCGGATGAAGCCTTGGCATCTCAGAAGGTTGGGGGTCGTCACAAGTGATCTGGTAAGTGACAAACTCACTTCCAAAATCCTTAGCAACCTTTTGTCTTTACTTCTCTTTGGTTCAACTTCTTCTTGATCACTGGAATCAGAAGAAAGTCTGGATGCATCAGCCCCCACATTTGTCATTCTTTCCACATGTTCTAGAATAGAATCAGATGTAGAGGCTACAGTTCTTAGAAGACAGATGTTGAGGTAAACCAGTCTTCATGGGAAAAACATTTTCGAAGAACGTAGCATCACGAAGCTCGACTATGGTGTTAACATCTATGCCAGGAATTTCTGATTTGATAACCAGAAACCTGTATGCATAGCTGTTTTCAGCATAGCCTAGGAAAACAACGTCAACTGTCTTAGGTCCCAGTTTCTTTCTCTTGTGCTCAGGGACAAGTACCTTTGCCAGGCACCCCCACACTTTAAGAAATTTCAAACTAGGTTCCTATTTCTCCAAAGTTCAATTGGACTGCTATCTTTATGTTTTAGGGGAACATGATTCAGAATAAGACAAGCTGTATTCAATGCTTCCCCCCACATATACTTAGGTAGTCCCGAACTCTGCAAGAGAGAGTTGACCATGTCAATGAATACACGGTTCTTCCTTTATGCTATCCCATTAGACTGTGGAGAGTATGGGGCAGTTGTTTCATGAACAATGGCATGTTCTTGGCAAATTCCACAAACAAACTAGAGGTATACTCTCCTCCTCTATCAGACCTCAACCTCTTAAGAACCCGACTAGTTTGTGTTTCTGCTTCCTTCTTAAAGATGATAACTTTTGTAAAGCCTCATCTTTAGACTTGAGCAGATACACATAACAGTATCTACTACAGTCATATATAAGGTAATAAAATACTTCTTATGATCCCTAGTTAGCATGCCATTAAACTCACAGATATCTGAATGCACCAGATCCAGAATCTCAAATCTCTAACTACAGAATGAAAAGGTTTTCTAGGTAGTTTGGCTGTACACAGATATACATCTCTTTGTTTTCAATAGCATGCTCAGGAATCAATTCAGGTTCATCATGCGTTTCAAAGAGTTGAAATTAAGATGACCTAAACGTCCATGCCATAAATTAGATGAATCTGAAAACTTATAAGCAAGAAAACAGAAACAGAACTAGAAGCAGTATCATCTAATTTCTGTTTAACACATGATCCACATAAATTTAAACAATCCATCAGAAAGATAGCCTTTACCAATAAAAGACTTCAAATAAAGTATCACAACTTTATTACATTTAAAGTGAGTTCATAACCCTCTCTCACTAAAACAGAACCAGATAAAATGTTCCTTCTAACACCAGGAACATGGTGCACTAGGGAAGAGAAAGAACACGTCCTGAAGAAAACTTCAGATCCACTCGTCCAACTCCAAGCACCCTAGCAGTGCTCCATTCCCCATCGTCACAGAACGATCATGGGTGGCCTGATAGACACAAAGTTAGACCTGTCAGCACACAAATGTACATTGGCCCCAGTGTCTACCAACCATTCATTTGGTTCATAGATAGTAAATAGTTGAGGATTAAGAGTAACATACTCATCACCAGAAGAAGGTCCACCCGTCACAACATTGACCTGTGCTGGATTTTGATTGGTCTGTTGGGTTTTGTTCAGCAACTTCTCTTTCCTTTTGGGACAGTCGTTGCATATGACCCTTCTGACCACTTGTCCAGCACTCTCCTAGTACCTTCTCTTCTTTATCTTTCCTTTGGTTTTCATCTGTGAAGTGGAATCAACTTTGGTTTTGCCTTTAGATTCTTTCCCCCATGCCTCATTACTAGGTTTGCACTTGCATCAACAGGCATACAAGGCTTCTCCTTTCTATGCTCCTCTTCTATAGCAATAGCCCTCATCAGATCATCAAGAGAAATAGTCTCCTTACGGTGTTTAAGAGACATCCCAAAATCCTCTCAGGATCTAGGCAATTTCTCTATGATACACATGACTTGGAGCTTTTCAGACATTTTCATATCTGCCTCAGCCAGACCTTGGAGCATAAGGAGAAGTTCATGAGCCTGCTCCCCCACAGGTTTGTTTTCAACCATTTGGAACTTGAGAAACTTGCCCACAGAGTATTTTTCCAGACCTTGGTCCTCGGTGTTATACTTGCGGTCAAGTTCATCCCAAAGTGCTTTAGTAGTTTTGAAGGTGGAGGAACTGTAAACATCAAAGAGGACATCAGACAGTGCAGTGAGTATACACCCATGCCCTAACCTGTCCTTTTTCTTCCACTCTTCAACTTCTTAGCACTATCAGGATCTTTCTCATCCAAACAGGGGGATCCGATTCAATCAGTGAGATTAGACTGACCATGGTGAACCAGACTTTCATGCGTTATTGCCAACGCTTGAAGTGCTACCCGGAAAACTTTCGGGCATCCCAGACAGGTCCACCCTCGCTCTAAACCCACTGAAGAAGTTGCCATGAATGATATCTTCTCTAAGATTGTTGTGAAAAATAACATGGAGTATGGCACAATCATGGCAAAATCAGATACACACATATGCATGCAGAACCATAGCAAACAGGTATTAGAAATAGTCCAAATAACAACAACCAAAAGGAAAATACATGAGATGGATTGCAGTAATGAACATGCTTAATAAGGCAGAAACGAATGTAGTAGAAGCGCCTCTAAGGAGACTCCCTTAGAGAAGATATCGCCCCCACAGGAGTAGTGCGTCGGGTAAGGTGATCTCCTCCAGGATACGACTACCACCATAAAATTAGAATCACACTTATCCTAATTTCGTAAAAAATGCTACACTAAACCTAATCCTCATCTGAGTAAATGGAAATCGAGAACAGAGAACATGCACCGGTCACCGGCGGAAGACGACGCAACGGCGAAGACCGGAATCACTGTCGGCGACGCCGGAGCAGAGCAGTGCAGTAGCCAGAAGGGAACAGGAGAGCGAGCGACCGGACGGCGAGCGGTTCCTCACTGCAGGAGTCAAAAAGGCACTTTCTATGTCGGGGTAACCGTGATTAGGAAACCTAATCACTATATCAAGCGCCTAACGCCCGCGCAGACCAAAACAATGGGCCAATTCAAAGAACGGGCCCAAAACATCTCCAATCTCTTCAAGAAAGGCCCAAAACGTAAAAAGAAGAAGTAAAAAGGTGTCAAGTCAAGCCGGCTGGACCGCGTCATCACACGCGCGTGCCCGCCCGGCCCTGGCCTGACGGCGTGTGTGATATGGTCTAGCATAACCCCACCCTTGTCTATAAGACATAGTCTCATGAACTCTAGGGGTTATGAAGTCCTTAACTCCTTAGGGATATCCCATGTGGGACTAAAGACCCCACGCATAAGGACAACTAGCACAACTTTTGATGTACCTTTTACTTTATCAACCTTGTTTTACATTTCTTTTATATTGCCCCCTTACACCCTTTATATCCAACAAGACTCAAGCTTTAAGAGTAGTCGTTGAGTAGGGTAACCATCAAAACAATGGAGACATGTATAGAAATTTCAAGGGTATAGATCCACCTTGGTTTGGAATCAACACAAATCTAGATGAGGCTAAGAATTAGATTAAGGAAATTGAGAGGATATTCTAGGTAACCCAATGTCCAGAGAAAAACAAGGTCAGATTGGCTACTTCCAACTACAGAAAGATGCCAAGGCTGGGTGGGAAGTTATTGAGGCAACAAAAGAAGGTAAAATTGCATGGGTTGAATTTCTAGAGCTCTTCATAGTAGATATTTTAAAGAAGAAATCCAGAGAAGAAAGCAACTGAGTTTGCTTATCTTAAGCAAAAAAAAAAAGGCTATTTTTTATATGAAGCCCAAAAATTTTCAGATTGTCAAGATATGCTCCTCAATTAGTTACTACTACTGAAGCTAGAAGCCAAGCGATGTCCTTAATGGTTTAAGACCTAATTATATTATTTAGCTGGCCCCACTGTGGGATCAAGCATTAGAAAGGGCATCTAAATATGCAAATAAGATCAAAACCATTGCTACAAAGAAAAGGAAATAACATCCACATTTAGAAAAATTAAAATGAGTTTGGAAAAGAAAATTCAGTGGCCAAGATTCCTGACGGCCCTGGATATTTATGCTCAATAAGGCTCCATATCCAGATCCGCCTCCCGCGAACGATCGAAGTCTCGCAAGGGATATCTCACACACGTGTCCAGGAAGAATATAAAAGACAAACCACAACAGTATAAGACACAAGAAAGTACATGTGTTCATATCTGTTCACATATTTGTACAACTGTCTCATTACATTATTACATGTCCAAATAAAAAGTACAACTATCTGGGGCATACCCCGAGGGAGCACAAGCTCACACAACACTAACTACAACTTAACTGCTGGTGGTACAAGTCTGCCACAACGTCTCCACAAGCCACACAAACGGTAAGTCTTGAAAAGAACTGTAGGGGAGTGAGCCTCAACAAGTCACAGGCTCAATAGGGGGCCACCAAAACAAAACCACAATAGCTAAACAGAAGAGACCTCAACCTCAAAGGGTCTCACTGGCCACACAGATAGTCAAACCACATTCAACTTACTTTAACCAGGTTAATCAACAATTAACATACCCATATTAATTAACGTAACCTCAGAAGGTAAAAGAGAACAACAAGATTAGCACAAAACTACTAGTCCACCCAACCACTGGGAATACTTCAACCTCAAGCCTCACTGCAGACCACTGCCTAGGCTCCAAGTCTCACAGGCAACCATTGCCTCGGCTGCAGCCTTACAGGCAAATTACCCCTGCAGGGTAATCGAACTGGCATTGACATGCCAAGTCCAGTACACATTGAAACCATAATCGGAAATGTACCTTAAACAAGATACATAATACGTGTGGAAGGTCACACCTCACTATCTTCACAAAAACACCGGTACATCGTAACACTTGAGAAGTTGGTACACAACGTACCACAATCCAAAGCCAACCCCCAAGGGGTACCGATACCTACTATCACTAGGTACCAACACTGAAAACACAAGCGCAGGGGTAATAGGACTGCTAACCAAAATCTAGTCTGCCATACCCTAAAATCATAATACAACGGAAAGCTACCTTTACAAGGTACAATACCGCAAGTGGAAGGTCCTACAACACGACCTCCACAGAGTGCAGCTCCACTTAAACACCTGAAAAGACTTGTGCACAGCGTACCAAGAGAAACAAATACCCACAAAGGGTACATATACCTACCACCACGAGGTACCACCAC
This sequence comes from Colocasia esculenta, assembly GCA_014218235.1. Classification (NCBI taxonomy): domain Eukaryota; kingdom Viridiplantae; phylum Streptophyta; class Magnoliopsida; order Alismatales; family Araceae; genus Colocasia; species Colocasia esculenta. The sequence goes on along the minus strand of CM024754.1, from coordinate 182,603,101 downwards.
AAGGTCTCAGAACAACGGTGCCAACAACGGGGGACACCACAAACCAGTGAGTCTCCGCTCACCAACCACAACTACAACCATGCCAACACCAGGGCACACCTTACTGAAGAAGACCTCAAACGGCGAGTAACAACACAAAAGCCACACCGGTAGTAAAGCATGAGTCGGAAAGGAACGACGCCACCACACGGGAATGGACTACTGGCTGATCAAGCCAGTATCCAACCCGGACAACACAACACAAGAACTACCTCTCAGTCTCGTAGCCACGGACCCTCAGTCCAGCTACAACTCCACAAACTCACGAATCAAGCAACTAACTGTGGAGACTAACAAACACCACCACTACCTGCAGCCTCACACATTGCAGGCCCATGCCTGGCACCTTTAGGGACTCAGGCCCAAGCTCCCTAAAGTGAGGCACTGGAACAGGACTAGCTGAGGCCCAGTACGTCTACTGGTGTCCGTAACCCCAACCATGAGCGCGCTACAAGCGACCAAACGCAGAACCAGCTCAACACAAGTCGCTGCCCTCTGTCGTATTTCCCTTAGTCGGACGTACAACTCAAACACATGAGTGAGGGTGTCCAGGACAGACGACACAGACCTCGACGGTACACAAGTACCGGGACAAACCCCGAGCACAACAAACACACATGCCTGGCTCACACAGAACCTGGGGTACCCGACTAGAGAGGCATTCCGGAATAGGCGCCGGACCACCACACTCGGCAATACATAAACCACAACACTTACACGTTTCATCTTTATTACAAAGCATGGTACACATGTGAGGAATAGCTTGTCCTGGTCACTCGTGACCCACAAGCTAACTACTCAAACACTTATATGAACCACATTAACCAATACTAACTCTGCCCATCATTGGTCATCAAATGACCTCCGCGGCCACATTAAACTCAAAACTCGGCAATCGATAACCACATACTACCATAATTCTTACTCATGCTTTACTAATTAACCAACGTAAATACCTTTTAAAAGAATACCCAAAGACCAGGGCTAGGTTCACATCGGAACCTCACTGCCCAGTCATTACAACAAAACCTTAAATATTGAGCCACAGTAGAGTATATGCCATGCACATACTCACACCACATAAACACCATATTGATTACGTAAATAACACACTAACCACATAAAACATGCCCACCTTGTGAGCAATACGCTCCACGAGCGTAACAAGTGCATTGGCTCCACTTGTCATTGCCATGCACAACAACTACCAATAATCAGATAACCAAAACACTAAAAGTAAACATAACCGGACCTCTCAGCTGAGGTCGCGACGTGGGGCAAGGTCGCCTTCAGAACGCGACGCCCCGACATGTTGCGTTTACCACATGAATGCGACGGGTCGGGCTGTCGCGTTCAGGACGCGACACCCTGGGCCGTCGCCTTCACGGACGAAAACCCTAATCCGGGAGGAACTCCATGGATTACCATTCCAAATCATTCAAACCACGATTAATTCTGAGTTTTCATGCTTTAATGAATACCCTAGCATGGTATCTACTGTTTATAAGTATTTAAATGAGCTAAACAGGCGCCACATGCAATCTAAACCACAAAACAAGGTGGAACTCCCTATCTTCATGAAGAACACAAAAACCAAAGATCACTCGGCATTTCCCCCGCTCCACACAATGTCCTCGCGGCGAGAACACGCCCCACACATCTCCAGAACCTCGAATCGCCTGGAGAAACCCTGCAGCAGCTCCCCTTGGTCGAGCAGAGCCTGTGGAAGCTCTGTTGGACAAGGTTCCTTAAAAACGCATTGCAGTTGAGAACGCGACGTAGCCCTACGTTGCAACCTGAACGCGACGTAGGCAGACGACGCCTTCTCAAGCCCGACGTCAGCAAGCCACCCAACGCGCGCGCGTGGCGCGCATACAGACGTCGACCGCTCAACATCGGTAACAAGAACGCGACACATACCTCTGTCGTGTGCACAGGCAGAAAACCTGTGAGCACTTTGGGCCCAATCTAGCGGCCCACCAAGCCTCACAATGCGTGCAACCACCTGAAACACGAGCTAATGGGCCACACATTGGCCACCAAACCCACTAAGCAAGGATCCGCAAAGATCCGAAAAACGCACAATGTTACAATTCCTCATCTAATTAGAGGTCTAAATAGATGAAGTCATCTGAACAACTCTTAAGACAGAAAAAGAAACTTGTAAACATTGCCAAGAAGAGGCCACAAAAATGAAGATTGTTGGAGGAGATTAGAAGCTTGTCTAAGATGTTGAAGGAAAGAGTATCGGATCCTAGAGTGCCCACTGATGAAACCATAGCCTACTCAACCACATAAAAATAGTAAATGGTCTAGTATATTACAAGCACTACAGAAGCCAGAATCAGATCAAGAAGGGGATAATTCAGGTACCCTCACTATCCATTCTAACCCTGCCTCTGCTCTGTTTGATTTTGTTGCCACCCATTCTTTTATTTCCCAACCTTTTGCTAGATCATTACCCTTGAAACTCACATCCCTTCCTACTGAACTAAATATAGCAACTCCTATTGGATCTAGTGTCAAACTTGTCCAATACTTTCCTTCTAGTGAAATTCTAATATGACAAATTTTACCTACTGATCTAGTCAACCTTGATATGGAAATTGGCTCTCTCAACATCATGTTCAACTTGACTACCATCTAACACAAAAAACTTTTCCAGAAAAGAACTTACCACCAATATCTTTCTCAAATACCTTACAGTCAAAGCCTTCAATTCTTATCTCAGCCCTTCAAGCCAGAAATTAATGAAGAGAGGATGTGTTGCTTATCTTGCATCAGTCATGATCAAGAATCCAACAACTTTAGAACTTGAAAATATTCCAATAATAAGGGAATATCTTGATGTATTTTCGACTAAATTACTTGGTTTACCACCTAAAAGAGAAGTGAGTTTTTCTATAGAACTAATTCCTGGAGCCACCCTAGTGTCAAAAGCTCCTATAGAATGCCTCTTGTTGAATTAAGGAAATTAAATAAACAGTTAACAGAACTGTTAGAGAGAAGATTTATTAGATCCAACACATCACCATGGGGAGCACCAATTTTATTTGTGAGAAAGAAAAATGGGACACTAAGACTTTGTATATATTATAGACAATTGAATTAATTAACAATCAAGAACAAGTATTATTTACCAAGAATAGATGATTTGTTTGAGCAGTTGTTTAGAGCCCAATACTTTTCTAAAATCGATTTGAGATCTGGATATTATCCGCTGAGAATTAAGGAAGAAGATATTTATAAGACAACATTCAGAAGTACATATGGGCACTACGAGTTGAAGTAATACCTTTCAGGTTAAATAATGCTTCAGTTGCCTTTATAAAATTGATGAATAATATCTTCAAGCCATATTTGGATCAATTATGGTGGTTTTTATTGATGAAATTTTGATATACTCCAGGAGTAAAGAAGAGCATGAATCTCATTAAAGAATTGCCTTACAATTATTGAGAGATCATAAACTATATGCTAAGTTGAGCAACTAGAATTTTGGTTGAAATTCTTGGTCATGTAATATCAAAAGCTAGTTTGTCAGTTGATCCTTCTAAACATGAGGCCATTCAAAAGTGGAGGAGACCTACAACTGTAACAGAAATCAGAAGCTTCCTGGGTTTAGCTAGTTATTATCGAAGATTTGTTAAGGATATTGCTAAGATATCAGTGCCACTGACAAAATTAACTAGAAAATGTGTTCCTTTTGTATGAGATGCAAAACATGAAGAGAATTTTCAGAAATTAAGGATTGTTTGACTTCGGCACCTATACTCACACTACCAATTGAAGGAGAAGGATTTGAAGGATACATAGATGCTTCCAATTTGGGCTTAGGCTATATATTAATGGAAAAAAGAAGAGTTAGTCTTGGTGCACACCTCAGGGTGTGCATCAAATTAAACTATACCCCCATTGTTAGAATATATAAAGGATTCTGATCTATCTGTCCAACACCGACCAAAAGGGAAATGTAGTGGCTGATGCTCTTAGCAGAAATTCTTTAGGCAAGTTGTCATGTATGATAAGTGGTGAATAGAAACTATTAGAACAATTATCTACACTAAATTTGAATATAGAGACCAGAGGAGATCATGTAATGATTGCAAATATGAGAGTACAATTAGAAATTCTATCAAAAATTAAGAAGTAGAAGTGGATATGATGCAATATGGGTAATTATGGGCATATTAACAAAATCAGCATACCTATTATCAATTAAGAGTAAATGACAATGAATATTTTGGCTGCTTTGTACCTCAAGGAAATAGTCAAATTACATGGAATATCATCAAATATTATTTCAAACAGAGATATCAGGTTTTCTTCTCATTTTTGGAAAGGATTGCAATTAGCTTTGAGAACTAGATTAAATTTTAGTATAGCCTTTCACTCAGACTGATAGACAGACGGAAAGAATCAATCAAGTAATTGAAGATATGTACAGAGCATCTATTTTAAACTTTGAAGGTGATTGGCATGAGCATTTATCATTGATAGAGTTTGCTTATAACAATAGTTATTAGTCTACTATGAAGATGACACCATTTAAAGCAATATATGACAGGGATTGTAGGTCACTAGTGTGCTAGATGAAATAGGAGAGAAATAATGAATTGGGCTAGAATTAGTATAGAAGACAATAGGAACTATTTAGATCATTAAAGCAAAAATGAAGGCAACTCAGAGCCAGTAGAAAAGCTATGCAGATAAGAAAAGAAGAGAATTAATATTCCAAGCTGGGATTTATGAAATTATCACCTAAGAAGGGGTCTCAAGAGATTTGGTATAAAAGCAAAATCAAGTTCCGAATTTATTGGACCTTTTGAAATCTTAAGTAGAGTGGGGGAAGTTTCTTATCAATTGGCATCGCCTTAACAACTTTCAAATACACATGATGTATTTCATATTTCCACGCTCAAAAAATATGTGTATGACCCATCACATGTTATATAGTATGAAGATCTAGATTTATAGAAAGATTTAACATATAAAGATAAACCAATGAAGATATTAGACAGAAAAATACATCATTTGAGAAACAAAGGGATTCCAATTGTAAACGTCCAATGGCATAGAAGAGGACAAGAAGAGGTAACATGGGAACTGGAGGAAGCGATGAAGGCTAAATATCTTGAGTTATTCACTGATAAGTACACCCTTCTGTACTTAATTGAGTGAATTTGGGGGGGGGGGGGGGGGGGGGGAGTAATTCCTTTAAGTGGGGAGGGTGTAGAAACCCGAAAATAATGAAAAATATAAGTCCAATTATAGTAATTTTAAGGAAAGACATAACGATAATTTTCAAACGTAGAGGGTAGAAATTTAAATACAGATTAAAGAGGAGGACTGAAGATAAAAATGTGGAATTACAGCTGTAAAAATCTATAGAACCATGGCTCTTGGAGAATAGTTTAATATAAAAATCTCTAACCATTGCGTTAATATTTAAGCCACTTTAGCTTTAAGAAAATCGAAAAAATCACCATGGGAATGTGCATGCCATCAATATTGAATGATGGGTTGACTACAAAGCTATGTCTAGAACTAGGTTAAGAGCGACCTTCGAATTTAGACAAGTGTTTATAAATATAAGTAAATTAGAGAACTCTTCTACTTTTCTTTTCCCCATGCGCTTGGCGCAACTCAAGGCAACCAAAGGAGGGAGAAAGAAGGAGGTCTTCTAGTCCTTAAGAGCTTTGAATTTTCTAAATAAAGATAGGTACTTCTAAAATAAGCTATGTAACGAATTTATCATGCTCTTCTCTCCTTGATTACTTGTGTTATTTACCAAGTTCCATAATCCATTTTAAAATTTATTAGTTGTTATGCTATTCAGTCTAGAATCCTAGGGCTATTTCTAGAAAGACTGATTTTTCCTCCTGATATACAATTTGGATGCATACTTCTCTGTCACGTTCTGACATTTAAATATATCTATAAATGTCGTAACGTAAGCAAAAGGAAATCAATAAAAAATCTTTGAATTTTTCGAGAGGAAATTTGCAGGAAGACCTACCACGACCTAATAGTCGACGTTTCAAAAATGACAAAGTTTTACTATCGGGGAAAGAAAATCCTTTAATTACATTCATAAAGTAGTGCAGTAGAATAATACAATATGATCTATACAACTAAGGGTTCAAGTTTAATATTTACAATATTCTAGGTTGCTAACATATAGAGGCAAATGGGATTACTAATAATCAAGAGTCGCTCAACACACTGTTCCTGGAGAATTTGCCCCATCTGAAATTCCTGAAAGGAAAATAGTACATGAGCAGTTGTGCCCAGTAGGATTTGCCTTCTATAACGAAAGTAAGGTACACGATAGCATTGGAAAGGAACTATGAGTGTGTGTATCATACAATGAGAGAGTGCAATTTAGTATACAAAAGTTTTGTAACAGCACTGAAAAGGGTACTAGTGAAAAGAAAGAGTTGCTCTGAACCAAACAGTAAGCAAGTATAATCTAATTCATGATACGGTTTCATGAAAATGCAAACCAAATCTAGTAGTAGGTGGTGTCATGCCAAATACCCAATTGATCCATTTTCGATCCGTACGGCTAGAAATCGAATTTGGGTGCTCCTCTCGAGACTGAACCGACCCCATTTGCACATACATTAGTTCAAGAGAGTCCGAAGACCCAAAGTGTGTCATACCATTTCCATTTATCATTATTCATGTATGGTCTTTGAGCAGATGTTAAGTTCAAGAAATCTCATTGTACAAGTTCAAGAAGTCTCATTGTAATAATAACAAGTCAAGTATGAAGGATCACACAAGCTATAAGAAAAATCTGGATAAAATGACATTCTGGAACTAAAATAGAGAAATCAGTCGATCGTTCAAGGATTTTCAGTCGCTCGACCTAGCCGGTAACTTGGTATAGATTTTTTATGAAAAAAATTGGTCGACCTGAAGAACCAAATCGGTAAACTGAAAAGATAAAACTGGTCGTCCGAAACGACAAAATCGATAGGCCAACCTAGCCAGTAGCTTGGTCCTGGATTTACGATCAAATCGGTCCACCGGAATGACAAAATAGGTCTACCGGAAAGGTAAAATCGATCGACCGGAAAGACAAAATCGGTCGACCGATTCTGAAAAAAAAAATCGAAATTACACAAGTCGAAATCGCACAAACTTTTCTAACTTGGGAATGGAAATAAACAACTGGGAACATAAGAAGAGAGTCGATCTATAGTTGTACATACTTTTCAGGGGTAATGGAAAGCTTTAAGCTCCTCATCTCTCTTCTTTTTCTCTCTCAGGCATGCAAATCAGAGGGAATCGGTCGATCGATTTCGACAGTGTTTTAGAAAGTGATTTCTTTTATACTGAGTGATGGATGGTTGGAACTTCGCTTTCGTTAGATCATAATAAATCCATTCTAGATTATGGCAAATTGGCAAGCCAAAACGCTCGAAGTAGGAGAGAACAAGTGTTATAAAGGTAGTAAAAATGATTAGAAGAGAAGACAGTATCCTACCTTAAGAAGGAAAACATAGCTTCTTCTTTAGAACCTTCACCCTTACACCCTTGCACAGCTTCTACGTCTTCTCCTTCCTCCACAAGCTCTAGTGATAAGTGAAGCCAGCAACCAGAGTCTTTGGCCAAAATATCTACTTATATAGAGGTATAACACGAGTGGAAAATTCACAGTGATAGATCCACCTGGACGACAACGATCTCTCGATGAGCTCCTCTCACGGATTTAACCTACGTCGCAAGGATTTAACAACGAGGTAACACGTATAAGGGTTCATACGTAACCCATGATACGTAGGTGAATAGTGAAAGGGATTACGTGTGTATTATATATATATATATATATATATATATATATATATATATATATATATATATATATGCAATTAAGGTATAACTTATTAATCCTTTTCATTTAATACAAATATTATCTATTTGAGTCGATACTTTGGATTTATCTTGGCCAAAACATTCTATAAATTTATGTGTGTTTTACTCTTAATGATAGTATTGATAATGATATCAAGAAGTACACTTAATCAAGTGTAACATCAAAATTGATTAACCAGAATTTCTCAAGATTATTTATTCTTATATAAAAAAAATCAAGATGTTACATTCTCCACCGTTCTAATGGCCTAAGTGTTCGTCGTCGGCCTTGTGTTGGTGGCAAACTAACTTGCCACTAGTATCTTTAGACGACAATTGGTCTTGTCGTCAGATGTCTATGGTTTGCACGTTCATGTATTTCCTTCTATTTTGTACCTTGTTAGCTCAATGTTTTTCCTTTTCCTTTAATATATGTTCTGCTGATATATCCAAATGAAGCCATGATCATGTATTTTTCATTAAGTTATTGTTTAAAATTTTCTTTGAACTCCAAAATCATCTCAGTTTAATCCTAATCTCCATCATTGTATGCTATGTTAAAACCCCTTCTTGAATTCCAATTATGAAATCTGGTTAAGAAAAATAATATGTTTGTATAATTAGAAAGGTTTTAGAAACTAAGGTGTGTTTGATAACACTTAATAGATATCTAATGTTTAAAGTGATAAGATATTATATTTTTATCAAACGTCTAAAGTTATGTCTAAATGAACATCTATTTTCTTAATTTTTCTCTTAAAAGAAGGGAAGGATATACCACTTTTTTTTCAGACATGTAATGCTCTCAGCTCTCGGCACCGACGGTTAGCACTTGGCGTCCGGAGGTCTGCGGTCGGCACCCGGCGTTCGACGACTGGAGCTCGGTGCTTGGCGACAGGCTCCCAACAGCCGACGCCCGAGGCCCAGTGCCCAAGGTCGGCATTCGATGCCTAATGGTCCAATAGCCAGTGCCGACCTTCAATTGTAAGGCGCAAGATGTCGATCGTAGATTGTCGGGAACCGGGCGCCGACTGTTGCCACTGATCGGCTGCCGATGTTGACTGCTAACAGTCAGGCGTCGACTTATGTCCCGTCAGGCATCGATTTTCGTCCGTCAAGCACTGACCGTCAGACCGTCGGACGTCGGTCGTTGACCGCTCGGCGCTGAGTGCCGACTGTCGGACGCCAGCCGCCGACCGCCAGGCGCCAGCTGCCGACTGCCACGCGTCGGAAGTCAACTGTCAGACCGTTAACCTCCAGGTGTCGATTGCTGGACCACCGACCGCCGAGCCTCAGACGCCGACCGCCAGACCATCGTGCACCGACCGTTGGACGCCAAATGCAAATTTTCGAGCGCCGACCGTTAGGCTTTGGGAGTCGGGTGCCACTGCCAGACCACCGAACTGTCGATTGCCGGAATATATCTCATTGTCTTTAGATGTTATTTAAGTTAGTTATCAAACAACTCTTTTTTCATGTATTAATATGTTTAAGTACTTTTAATTTTCAAATTTAGATATTAAATGATAAATTAGATGTTAGACATTTTAAATAAGTGTTATCAAACACCACCTAAGTACTGCTTACTAGTCTAGATTTAATCAGGAATAAATCTCATCTCACTTAGAAAACTACTAATTAGCATGGTCGACCAATTTTGGACTCTTTAGTCGACCAATCTTACGTCTACGCTAAATTGACCTTCTGAATACAGACTTGTTAGTTTTAGAGTAATAGTTTCTTAATTCTTATCATTTTCAATTATTATCCTTTATAATATTCCTTGGAATTCTACTTTCATAAACTTTGAATTATTTTTTAAATTTCTGGCTATATAATACATGAATTGTCATGAGGGTAAATGTTGCCTGTTGGAGTCTTGGACTTTTCTATGTGTCGGGGTCCTGATCTGATTTTAAGAGGAGTACTCGAAAGCTCTTATTGACCAGTTGGAGAGCAAATGATTAGACATGACACCACTACATACTAGATTTGAATACTCAAATGATAATTCTATTTGGATTTGATGAGTATTGAACTGCTATATGAGATGAAATGGGTTGATACACTTTTGAATGGCCATTATAATAAATTGATCATGCTTGTTCACAGATGTTTATAGCTACTTGACTATGTTAATCTGAATTCATCTGTCTGAAAGAATTCATGACTGATTGTTCTTACTTGCAACTATTTCTCCTTAATTATATACCTTTCTTATCATAGTGAATCATTTATTTTGACTTGATTTAGAAGATAAATTGTATTGGGCATTTTATGCTCATCTGGATCCTCTCAATGTTTGTTCAAGTGATGAACTAGATCAGAAGTTAGATGGGACCCAGGATGAGTGAAGAGAAGCTTTTCCACTGCGTTGACTCCAGACTATAGATTTCCCTTTTTGTTTTAAATGTTGCAGGTTTTTACCCCATTCTAAGGACTTTTTGTAACTGGATTATGAGAACCTTAGCAATATAGAAATGTTTGTACTTGTAAATAATATATATAGTTTCTTTTTGTTAATTACTTGATCCCAAAACCTTGTTTATATATCTGTCATACTCAATGTTTCCGCCATCGGTCGGGGTGTAACACTCCAGCAACACACAATATGTTGCCCCAACCATCTTTCCCCTTGTCCAGACGTAGACTCTTACAAAAAGAAGGGTCCAAGAAGACAACACTAGACTTTTCAATGCATACAACACAGAGATCAAATCTTACAGCACAGACAATACTAGGCCCACATAGGACCCGGGTTCTCAACTAATGAATGCCACCCACAGTAGCACGACAAACATCAACACATGGCATACATCAAACTACCTGGAACCAAACACATCAGACGACCTCAGAACACGAAAATTCCAAAGATTACTAAGACCACAGACACACATCCCTGGGTATGCCTATGTCATAGATGTACCAAGACCACAACCGTGTCCCTTCCTCGGCAAATTGGTAACAGAGTTGCCTTGCATGAACTACACAAGACCATGCATCATCGACTAAATGCTCATACTACATGCCAAGTACAACACACTTAGATGTCATGCCAAGAACACCTCAGCTCGACGCTAAGGACACGATCACACAATTAACCACCATTAAACATTGGTCTACAAACTGAGGAAAAATATACCTAGTCAAATGTACACACAGTATAGCAAAGGTTCAACCCTACATAACTGGGCCTTAAGAACCCTGAAGAAACTTGACCAGTACACAAGACACATTGCCAGGGCCTCAAGGGTCATTGGCCCTAAGCACAGTCACTACAGTGGGTGCGTCTTTAGTGTGATCACACTGCCAACCATGACAAGAAGCCAAGTCGTGCTACCCACTATAGCCATGTCTCAAGACGTGCCCAGAAAGATGACCACAAGTTCAAACCTAAATGCACCATTCAACTATTCCGTGATTAGACCTTTAACGCATTGACTAGCAATGGCGCATTAGAGACGTACTTGGCGCATTACAATACAAGAATCTAATGCACATTGAAACTTGCTAAAATGGCCATCTTGGCCTAGAAATTGCCCATCAGGGCCCCAAACTGTGGAGAGGAAGAAGAGAAGCACGTTCCACTCCTCACATACATCAAAAAACACCATTTAATGTAATCAAATCCGCAAGAACACACCTCACCCACACCTTTGTGAGAAAGGTTTTCTGCACTTGTGAAAGTGCAGAAATATCTAGTCATCCTACACTTCTCTCCTCTCATTGATGGAAAAGAGGAGAGAGATCTATGTGACAGTTTGATTCTCACTAATGAGAGAAAGAAAATGTAAGATGACTAGACATTTCTGCATTTTCACATGTGCACAAAACTTTCTCCACTCTTTGCATGGAACCTCCCCCAAAAGCAATAAATCAGTAGGATCTTTCTACTAGACATGTGAAACCACAACTAAAATGAGGCAGCAGCTTCACCCTACCTAAAAAATGACGACACCAACTCAGTTGGGACTTTCTCGTGAGTTGTCCACGACCTCCTCGTAGTTTCCACCTTGCATCATTGCCACCAACATGATGTTGAGTGCCACACCATCACCATCTCGTCTGCCTCCTACCGTCAGACCGTTGAAGGAGTGAAAGAGGGAGAAGGGGGAGCTCTAATCATGAGAGAGAGAGAGAGAGAGAAGATAAGAGAAATGAGAGAGTCATCGGGAGGGAATAAGAGAACTATAACTACCACTTCAAACGCACCTAGAGTGACTGACATGACTAGAATGGAGATGCACCATTCACCCATACCGCGTTTATAAATGCGGTCACCAAAACATGCGCGACAAAAAATAGTATGTGGTACACCCAACGACACGTGATATGCACACAAACGCATGTCACAACCCTGCGACAGAAAAAATCGACATAAGCTGAACAAGCCAACCTTCCTAATCACGTTTAAAGTCGCAGTAACAGGGGATACCACGTTTAGGGAACCAAGGCAGAAACCTACGAAAACTCAGGAAAATATTCACAACAAGATTCGAATCACAACCTCAAGCCTTCCAAAGGTCAAACTAACTCCAAGAACCACCAACCAGAATCTGAGAAAGCCAATATGCTACACACACACACACACACACACACATATATATATATATATATATATTATATATATATATATATATATATATCCATTTTAAAATTATAGAGAAAGAACACGTTCATAAATCAACTTATCCCAAAGTTCAAACAAATTGAGATGTTGGAATATAAAAACTAAATATTAAACGCACCACTCAACAAATTGACCGTATTGCACATAAAAGACATTAACCTTATTCTTACCCCTTCGTTCTTAAGACCCCTCTGCATCTGTGTGCATAGAGTTCTCTGTACAACCGAATCTATTTACTGTCATGCTCAAACTAGGCACTCATACCACGCCCTGTGGACCTGGCCCGAGACAACAGCCATCAATATGACGACCTCTGCCATCGCCAGCACCTGTTCCAAAAGAAGGGCACCTCCTACACGCTGTAGTGCCGACTCCGCCATTTTCCGACCTCCGGCGTCGCTCCCACCAAGTACCACTCCACGCACAGCCAAGTAGACTGCCCGGGACACCTTCATGAACACAGTGTCCCCCGCCTGCAGGCTCTTGGACAGCACTCTCGCCATCACCTCTTTTCTTTCTTGGCGCTTGTCCTCCGGTGGCAATGATCTGGCAAGTGCCTCAATTATTTCCTTGATGCCCACATCCGGTTCATGGTTCAACAGTTCAATCAACCCTTTAGCACAATGAGAAGCTGCACTGTCCACATCTGCTGTACTTGATGCTGGATCTTCACTGAGCAGTGTCTGGCGAAGAACAAGCAGGCTGCAACTCCAATGTCCAACTTGTGTCAAGAATTTCCGATGCATTGCAGATGCAATTAATATAAAATTTTAGGTGTCATAGCATATGAATCTAAAGAAGATCAAACAGGTAAGTTTATGTGTACCTTGTGCAGATGACGATGATTTTTTGGAACTGGCTCTGAGCATTCCTCAACCTTAGAAAGTTCAGCTCCAGAGTTTCGGGGAGTGCATCAGGGATCAGGCCTTCAATGTTGCTAACTAGCCTTAACAAGCCAAGCCTCACTAACACATCAACTCGTTCTCCTTTGCATTCAGATTGCACGTCACCTGCACGAGACCCAGAAAACACTTAAATTCCTTCATGAGATATGTTTTGCCTTTCCACATTGACATCATTCATGTTGCACGTCACCTGCACGAGACCCAGAAAACACTTAAATTCCTTCATGAGAAATGTTTTGCCCTTCCACACTGACATCCAAATTAAGATAACCAAAACTTATGCAGTACGAAAAACATTATCAAAGTGCTGCTCCTTTTGCAGCATTTAGTAATAAACCTAAAGTTCATACAGTATTTGATTGTGGAAACTCAAAATTGCATCAAACAATAATTCACGATGCCAACACCATAGATCTATAGGTTGCAGAAAGAAATCTAGACTGGCATTGCAAAACCTTTATTGGAGATTGAGGTCTGAGTCACTATCAAATAGTTCGTAGATGGAATGCTCCCACCACTCCGAAGGGCAGTTGCAGGAAGAAGGTCCTGATAAGAGTTCAGCAATAAAATAAATTAGTTTCATGTATTTCATCAGTAATTACAATCTATAACAATGTTGCAAAGAAAAACTCACCTGAGATGTGGCCAGGGAAAATGAATCAGTATGTTCTTCCCATTCCTGTAATTTTTCCTTAGATGATGAGATCCACTGAGCTGTCATAGTGAGTGCTGTAACAGCATCAGATGGAGGCCCATAGCGATTAGCAAATGCTTCCTGTAAATACTCTACTCCAGCAGGGCCTCTTAGAATTGGTTCCAATATCTGTATGCGTGCTTTGCTAATCTCCTTTTTAAGTAGCTGTCAGCAATATGTATCTTTCAGTATCTAACTATACCTTTAAACCACTGCAAAGTTGCTGACAATTTCATGCCATTTGCCACCAAAATAACTAACTATCCTTTGCTAACATGGAGTTGAGTTCCTCCTTCAGGTATGACAATCAACACATAGCAGGACTTCAACAAGCAATTGAGGGATTTGTGTTCTTACAAGTGGGAACAAGATGAGCTAAGGGTAGTTATCTGCAATAAAACAGAAGTTCAAAAAAACCATGCATTCATTGAGTGAAAGATTGGGGATTCATCACATGACATCTATGAGGGAGCATTTGGTTCACAAAACTTGGGCATTCACAATCTTCTTGGCTTAATGGGCTTCAATCACAAATGGATAGGTTGGGTCATGAGCTGTATCACTACTGCCATGTTCTCCATTATCATTGATGGGGAGCCAATTGGATATTTTAAAACACAGGACAGACAGGATGATCCTATAGGTGGGGCAAATTGTTAGCGCCTCATGGTCAAGAGTTGTGAATGAGGGCTAGTGGATGACGCTATCATGGGAAGGAATGACAGGTGTTTGTCCACCTCCAATTTGCCAATGACAGTTATTTTAAGTTCTGCCATTGAATAAGGGTGCAAGTTTTATTAACTCAGGGGAGTATATTATGGGGTTAAGAATCAACTACGAGAAGTGTAAGGCTGATGTTGGTATGGACAGTGCCAAGGTGCAGTATGTGGAAGTCTAATCTCATAGGATGTAGAAGTGCCTCCTTCCCTATCAAATACCTTGGGCTGTGTCTTACTGATAGAGTTGTTAAACTAAAGGAATGGAAACCTATAAGGAGTCTGATAATAGACTTTGATGGGTGGAAGGCCGAATTCCTTCTAGTTGGTGGAAGGCGGGTGGTATTGTCAAAAGCAGTTTTGTCATCACTGGCTAACTTTATCATGCAGTCATATGGAAGATTCAAAAGACAGTGATAAGACACACTGAGAGCATTAGGAGCTCCTTTCTAACATCTGGCAAAGGCTCTAGCAAGGGTATCCACCTCTTGAATTGGCCAGTACTTTGTAGAGGCAAGCATTGAGGAGAAGTGGGTCTTATTCCGTTAGAGGTTTTCAATTGTCCTATGATGGCAAAAATGGATGTGGAGACTTAGGGAGGATTCTGATATGATATCAAGGAAGATTGTTAGAATCCAGTACTTAAAGGGAGCGGAAGATGGGATGTTAATTCAAGTTTTTTTTTTTTTGAAGGTGGATAGTAACACAATTATATTAAGGCAAGAGAGAATATTACAAGTGTGGGCGGTAAAGCCAAAAACCAACACCCGCCACTATACAAAAAAGAATATTACAAGTGTGGGCGGTTAATCTAAGTTGTTAAAGGCCAGAACTCTAACCCAAAACCTAGGCATTGAGTTGAAGGAATCCTCTGCATATATAGCAGTGAAAACTCCCATGGATTTCCAATATGAGACTAAACAACACCACCCCTCCTCGTGCCGAACCAACCGGTTTGGGGTGCAACATAGGTAGGGACAAGTGTCCACATACGGAGGAGTATCCAATGGGTAGAACCTGCTCTATACCATGATAAAGGCCCAAACTCTAACCTAAAACCTAGGCATTAAGTTGAGTGAATCCTCTGCATATATAGACGTGAAAACTCAAATGAATTTCCAATATGGGACTAAACCACAACACTCCTCCTCGTGCCGAACCAACCGTTTGAGGCGCATAACACAGGTAGGGACAAATGTCCACATAAGAAGAGATGATCCAATGGGTAAATTGGCTCTGACACCATGTTGAAGGCTCAAACTCTAACCCAAAACCTAGGCATTGAGTTGAGGGAATCTTGTACACATATAGTGGTGAAAACTGAAAGGTGCGCGGAATCACCTAAGACAGTAATCTAGAAGGGGGGTTGAATAGATTACCACCGATTAAAAAATACTTTACCCTTCTTTTCGATGTTACCACTGACTAGAAAAAAAAACTTAAATAGATATAGATCAAATTCTAGCTTTGGTGTGTGTGCTGATTGTGATTAGGAGATTAGCAACTTATGAAGCGTGTGAACAATCAAACGTGCCTACCAAACATCCATCGTAAAAACGTGCAAACCACAAGACACGAAGATTTAAGGTGGTTCGGAGTACACAACTCGTGTATCCTACGTCCACCGTCCACACACACACACAAAAAAAAAAACTGCTTATAGAAGCGAGTTCAACCAATAGCACACACAAGCACGTTGTCTGAGGCAAACACGCACTCAGAACAACCACACACACGTGGATCAAGCACAAGGGATGCTCAAACCACTGCCACACACACAGAGTAGTGAAAAGTAGAAAGAAGGAAGAGTTCTGAGTGAAGAATCAAATCCTATGGAGAACTCTTCGATGTGGTCGTTCAGAAGAACTTCAGGCTTCGTGTTAATGATGTGGTCGTTCAGATATCGTAGACAAAGCTTGATTCGTGGACAGACCAGCTTCAACTCCTCTCACGGGATGAATCTTCCTTGTACAATCTGGAGAGTTGAAGCAGAGCAGCAGAGAAAGATCTTTCTTCTTGGCCTTTGCTAGGGTTTTGATATGGAGGCTCCTTGCTACGAAAATACCTCTATATGATCTATATATAGTGGTGTCCAAATATGGAGAGTCGTGCCAAAAGGGAACACCCCAATACAGATCATATCCTTATCACGTTTCTGACTTATCCCTGCGTCTGTCGACAAGCGCTTCATAGCTGTCGACAGGTACTGTTGACATCTGGTTTCCAGAACTATGTTGTTGCTGGAAAACTGGATCTATCGACAGGCGATTTGGTGCTGTCGACAGGCAATGTATATCTGTCGACAGGCACACTCCAGCTATCGACAGTTACTGCTATTTAAGTTCTCCCAGAAGCTTGTTTGTTCTGTCTTAGTCTATCTGTCGACACATGCCACCTTGGCTGTCGACAAGTGAGCACCTGTTGTGTTTTTCCAATCTTTTACACTTGGATTTGGTTGTTTGTCTTGTGTATACATTCACACCTACATGAAAACCATTCCAAGTAAGATATAAAGAATACATAGATAGTCATCCAAGCATTTTTTTTTCATTTGTTCATTTCTTCTATGTCTTGATCATGTTTACAACATCAATGCAACATCAATTAAGTCATTCATCATCAAAAACATTAAGCACAATCTCATACACATTTGAACCCAACATTCTCCCCCTTTTTGATGATGACAAAATGACAATTGATATTTCTCCCCCTTTTGACAACATTCAAAAAGATAAATCATGCACACATGGATAAAAATAAGCAAATAACTGTGAGTTCATTGATTTGTGCAAGAATTACACACAGTTGAAAATGAGATTCATTACATGACACAACAAAATCAAAAGGAAAATGACATAACTGACATAGCTAACAGACTCATGACCCAAGCTAGTGAAAAATAACTACAGGACCCCAAACAGATCCCAAACACTTTATGCATCGTCATTCCCAGGAGCAGGGGGATGACGAAAATCATGAAACTCCTGTGTAAGGTGACAAGCTGCTGCTGAATGTGAGTTTGAGAAGCAGCTTGTTTGCCCGCATCTTGATTGCCCGCATCGTCATCATACTCTTCGTCTTCATCTGGCTCTTGACCGTTAAGAGTCCTGGTGACTCTCCCAGCAACTAGCTTGTAACCCATCCGATGGGCAACTGTGAGATCATAGGCATTACGGGACTTGAGAGTAACAAGCTCTCCTTCAGGAATGTTGATGCTAATGAAGGACAGGAGAGAATTAATAGGGCAAGCATAAGGCATTGACCTCTTCGGATTGCGAAAGCATTGTTTGAGAAGGTCAAGCATACAGGCATATTAATCTGCTGGCCCTTGAGGAAGAAGAAGAAAAGGGACGTGTGAACCTCGGTCACAAGCTCCCTACTGCCATCCTTTGGTGCAATGAGGGTGGTGAAGATGTGATGGATAAGACAGTGAAGTAGAGGGAAAGAGTTGGCATTCAGTTTAATATGATCCTTGGTAGAATCATATGGCTGCAGGGTGATCAAGGTATAGTACTCCGATGCAGAAGGGTGGTTGACAAGAACGTCAGCACCGGAGTTCGGAATTTGCAGGGCACGACTGAGGAGGTTGGGTGTGATCTGGAAGGATGTACCTCTCACCGTGGTGTATAGCTCGTCATGCACTGAGTTCCCCATATTGTTGAAGAACTCCGTCACAGTGATCAGAGAGTATCGCTTGTGGAAGTATAAGAAGACCGTCCAGCCCTGGGTGTCGAAGAGGGGCTGCAGACCTTAGAACATGTCTTCTAGGGAAACAAAATCCATGTAGCGTGGCTGCACAAAGCGCTGGAAGGCTCCCCGAACCCTGGTGAGATGTAGACCCTAGGGAACAAGGAGTTCTGGCAGGCGATCATCCCGGTGCTTGCTCCGGTGCTCTGCAGGTGCCCTGGAACCCTCGCCGGCTTCGGGGGAAGCTTGGCCTTGACGAGTGGCACAAAGCTTGCGTCTTGACGCCATGGGAGAGAAAAGGGTCGGAGTGGGGATGATCACGGGAGAGGAGGAAGACAGGAGGAGGAAGAGGAAACAAGAATAAAGAGAGAGTTGGAGATTTCGGTTTGGAAAAAAGAGGGGTTTTGGGGTTGAAATAGGGAAGGGTTCCACCTTTTGGAGGAAGGTGAAGGGGTAAGGAGACGTGGGCTCCCTTTTAAAGAAATTAAGAAAGAGTTTGAAACGAAGGGATCCCACAAAATCCGGCCAAAATATGAACCGGTTGGACTTCTGGTCTGCCCAGAAATCTGGCTGTCGACAGGCGCCTTGTAGCTATCGACAGCTACTGGCCAGAAGTGTTCCATAAGGGGATTTTGACAAAAATGGATGGAGAATGAGTGTCCACATGGGATTTTAAAGTTGAGAATTGGTTTATATCCATTACAAAATGTCATACCCACTAGTGTTAAGACATATAAATGGTCTACAATGGTTAAGAGATAATACCCCGGAATTCTTAAGTTGTAGCATTTAGAAAACATCGTTCAAAAGCATGAGTATAAGATAACCCCTTTGAATAAAACCATTGTAGAAAAATATATTCCTTAGTGGATGATGTTCAGTTGGTTAGTGAATACAATGTTTTCATTTAGCAATTAACAATACACAACAAGTTGTCCTTGATTTTAAAAAAATATGGAGGCTTCACTCTATTTCTTGCATTTGAACTAACATTTTTTTAAAGTTGTTTTGGGATAAGTGGTAATAAGGTTCACTTTTACCTTTTGACGTGAAGGTAGACATTTGTGATGCCCGTACCCCCAGTTACTCAATATAAGTGACCATCATACCATTGTGCAGAGATGATAAAAGGACTATTTGACGCGAAGACAGACATTTGTGATGTCCATGTCCCTGGTTACTCAGTAAATCTATCATTGCTCTGCCTTTTCCCATTTTATATTTGATTTTTCTTGAATTTGGAAATAGGTAGCTTTTCTCCCTTTTTGTTGTTGTTAAAATCAAGTTCAAAATGTTATCTAAAGTTAAAAGCCAATGAAAGACATTAATTTCAAGAACCTTCCTACTTGTCAATCCATTTCAGAAAAATGATTATCCACAAGGGAGTTATTCAAGTGAGTTAAGTTAAAGCCATTAGATTTGTTCAATGTGTTCTAGATGACACAACTTAGACTCATACACAGAATATTATTTCAAAATTATTGTGATTTAATCAATGTCTTTGGTACTATGTGAGTATGAAAGGATGTAACTTAGAATAAATGCCCAATTCTCCCCTTCAAGAAGAGTAATGAACATACTCATTGAGAAATGATAAAGAAAGAAGAGGAATTCACAGAAAAAGTGTATCTGTCGACAGCAGAATGGGGGCTGTCGACAGCTACTGAGAGCCAGAAAGATGGTGGTTCTAGGAGAGGCCATCTGTCGACAGCTGATGTTTTGGCAGTCGACAACTACTTGAAAAACCAATTTAAGGCTTGGAATTTAGAGAGATGTGGACCATATGATTGAGAGATAATTACAGTATTACACAATGAATATGAAGTGTATCCCTAATGATCAACTAGCCTTACCTTACTCCCCCATAGTGTGTGCATGTGATGACTCAATATTCAAACAATTCAATCATGATTTACACATTCATCACAAGCAGTTGCACACAAAAGAGACATCCATAATCATGAAAACACCAAAATTTCATTCTTTTAAAGAGATACATGTGTCAAAACTGAAAGAAACTAATTACCCCATTTGAAGTTCATGACCTTTATGTATTACTTGACTATGGATACTTAGCGGAGTATTCTTACTCACGCATAATGATAGTTTTCAAACAAGCCTAACTATTCTTCCACATGTCACCATTTGATATACCACATAGTCAGTACACAAGAAGATCATTTACTCCATAAGTTGGCACTGGTTTCATTGAATTTTGCACAAGCCCAATTCTTTTCTTAGGGAGGTGAACCTATCTTCTGACAAGGGTTTGGTGAAAATATCAGCCAATTATTTTTCAGTTGGAATGAAGTCAAGTTCTAAGTTCTTGTTGGCTACCTCATCTCTCAAAAAGTGATGTCTAATTTCAATGTGTTTGGTCTTTGAGTGTTGAATTAGATTTTTTGAAAGGTTGATGACACTAGTGTTGTCACATAGGATATGTGTGCATCCAATGTTAATGTTGTAATCACACAATTGACTTTTGATCCACAACACTTGAGCTGCACAACTCCCTGCAGCAACATATTATGCCTCTGCAGTGGAGAGTGCAACTGAGTGTTGCTTCCTGGATGCTCACGAAACCATGCAACCACCTAGAAATTGACAATACCCACTAGTGCTTTTTCTATCAATTTTACATCCAGCATTGTCAGTATCAGAATATGAGACCAAATCAAAACTACTACCAGTTGGATACCATAAACCCAAATCATATGTACCTGAGAGATATCTGAAAATCTTTTTAACTGCAACCAAATGACTTTCCTTTGGACTAGATTAATATCTAGTACAAAGGCAAACACTAAACTATATATCTGGCCTACTTGCAGTAAGGTAAAGAAGAGATCCAATCATACCTCGGAATTGCTTTGCATCTACCATTTTACATTTCTCATCGTTTTTTAATTCACACTTGTGCTCATTGGTGTAGAGGTTGGCTTGGTTTGTTCGAACTTAAATCTTTTCAGTAGTTCCTTAACGTATTTCTCTTGATTGATGAAGAAGCCATCTTCATATTGTTTTACCTGCAAGCCAAGAAAGAATTGAAGCTCTCCCATTAAACTCATCTCAAATTCACTGTGCATATGTTTTGAGAACTCTTCACACAGTGAGGGGTTAGTGGAATCAAAAATAATATCGTCCACATAGACTTGAACAACAATTATATCATTGCGAACACATTTAGTGAAGAGAGTTTGGTCTACTTTACCTCTGGAGTAGTTTTTACTAACCAAGAAATTGCTCAGTCTGTCGTACCAAGCTCGGGGTGTCTGTTTCAAACCATAGAGAACTTTGTGCAATTTATAGACATGATTAGGCTTATCAGTATCCTCAAATCCAGATGGTTGAGAAACATAGACTTCTTCTTTGATGTACCCATTCAAGAAGATAGTTTTAACATCCATTTGATAAAGTTTGAATTTGTTAGAACATGCATATGCTAATAATATTCTTACTGCCTCAAGCCTATCTACTGGTGCAAAGGATTCTTCAAAATCTACCTCAAATTCTTGATTATACCCTTTGGCTACCAGTCTAACTTTGTTTCTCACCACTTTTCCCTCTTCATTTAGTTTATTCCTAAATACCCATCTTGTTCCAATTACTGAAATTTCAGGGGTTCTAGGAACTAAGCTTCAAACATTATTTCTTTGAAATTGCCCAAGTTCCTCATGCATAGCATCTACCCAAGAGTTTTCTTTTAGAGCTTCTTCAACATTTTTAGGTTTCACTTGAGAAACAAACGCTAAATGATCTTGTTCAACTATGTGTCTATAGTGAGACCTAGTGTGAACTCTATCATTTACATTTCCAATTACATTCTCAAGTGGGTGATCTTTTGAGTACCTAATATTTCTGATTGTTGAAGAACCCAATTGATCTTGATTTTGAGGATGTTGCTCTTGAGGAATTTGTTCTTGGGGAATTTGATCTTGAGGATTTTGATCATTTGGGTTAGCTTCTTCAGGCTTGTCGACAGCCTCTTCTTGGTCTGTCGACAGTGGCTTCTCATCTTGATCTTCAAGGTTTTTTCCTTCTTTATCATACCCGGAAGCATTTGCATTGTTAGTCTTTGTATGAGACTCATCAAAAAAAACATGTGGAGTCTCTTCCACAATTCTGTTTTTCTTATTAAACACTCTATAAGCTCTAGAGTGTTCTGAATAGCCTAGAAAAATACCTGCATCACTTTTGGCTTCAAATTTATCTAAATCAACCTTGTCATTGTTATGGATAAAAACTTTGGAGCCAAAGATCCTGAAGTACCCAATACTGAGTTTCTTACCTTTCAAGAGCTCATATGGGGTTTTCTTCATCACAGGTCTTACCATGGCTCGATTGAGGATGTAACACGATGTGTTCACTGCTTCTGCCCAAAAACTCCTTGAGAGTTGGCTTTCAACTAGAAGAGTACGAGCCATTGTGGACACGGGAATTTTTCTTCTTTCCATTTATGTTTAAAGTGTTTGTTCATTTATCTAAGGGTCTGCGCAATGCAGAGAAAGAATTTTTGTATATCCGTGAAACGGATGAGTGCGCCGTGTTTTAATCTGAACTTCTTTGATTCCGTGCCTTTCAATCATCAAGCGATTGGGGTGGCGTGTGTTGGACCCCTGTCTCCATCGATCGGAATCGATGTTACATTTACATCGAGTTAAAAGCCTTAGGTGTCGTATTAACACCAATTTCAACCCGAATACCATTTCATAGTATGGGCGAGAATATATGCATCTATAAGAAATTCCAAGACAACATTTTTGCTTTGTTTATTTTGAACAGAATGAGTCTTAAGTTTTAAAATAGGGTTGTCTTTTTGAAAAGAATATGAGTTCCCTTTGTAGAACTTGTCATGTAGCTTGCAGTGGGCAGGAACATGCCCGTATTAGCGAAATTATCTTCTGAGTATATACTCGTCTCCAGGGACAAGATCTCTGTTGAAATGTATGCATATAAACACATAGTTATGAACATACGAGTAAATTTTGGGACGGAATTTCCGTTTAGATGGAGTGTCCTTGAAGAAATATATACATAAGATTGTACTTACATGGATATGTTCTCGGGTAGAACCCCTGCGTGGGCAGAGTTCACTCAGGAATCATATCCGTATGAACATAGACTCACGATTATATGAGTATGTATTTGAGGAGAATTTCTGTTTAGACAGAGTTTCCTCAATAAAACATATGCATATAAGCACGAGATTATGATCATACAGATATGCTCTTGAGCAGAATCCCTGCTTGAGCAGAGTCTCCTCGAAGAAACATATACATGTGAGTACAAGGCATCTAAATGTCCGTACCCATAGAGTCTTGCTCAATATGGAGGCATTTAGAGCACAACATACAAGGGTATTTAAATACCGTATGTCCATAGAGACTTGCTCGATATGAACAGTATTTAAACCCCGAAAAATCCCCACAGAGACTTGCTCGATGTGGGGTACAGAATATACCAAGATACAAATATACAAGAGTATTGTGCTTGTATGGATATGTTCTCGGGCAGAACCTCCACGTGAGCAGAGTCCATTCTAAGAATCATATGCATATGATCATAAGGTCATGATTATATAGATATGTATTTGAGCAGAACTTCTATTTATACATAGTTTTCTCAAGAAAACATATGCATATAAGCACGAGATTAGGATCTTATGAATATGTTCTTGGGCAGAGTGTCCTCGAAGAAACATATACATACAAGAACAAACGGCATCTAAATGCACATGCCCATAGAGACTTGCTCGATATGGAGGCATTTAGAGCACGAACATACAAGGGTATTTAAATACCATATGTTCATAGAGACTTGCTCGATATGAACAATATTTAAACCCCGGAAAATCCCCACAGAGACTTGCTTGATGTGGGGTACAGAATATACCAAGATACAAACATACAAGAGTATTGTGCTTGTATGGATATGTTCTCGGGGAGAACCCCTGCGTGAGCATAGTTCATCCTAAGAATCATATACATATGATCATAAGGTCATGATTATATGGATATGTATTTGAGCAGAACTTCTGTTTATACAGAGTTTTCTCAAGAAAACATATGCATATAAGCACGAGATTAGGATCATATGGATATCTTCTTGGGCAGAACTTCTGCTTGGGCAGAGTCTCCTCGAAGAAACATATACATACAAGAACAAACGACATCTAAATGCACATGCCCATAGAGACTTGCTCGATATGGAGGCATTTAGAGCACAAACATACAAGGGTATTTAAATACCATATGCTCATAGAGACTTGCTCGATATGAACAGTATTTAAATCCCGAAAAATCCCCACAGAGACTTGCTCAATGTGGGGATATGAAATATACAAACATACAAGGGCATTTAAATACCATGTGTCCATAGAGACTTGCTCGATATGGACGGTATTTAAATCCCGAAGAATCCCCACAGAGACTTGCTCGATGTGGGGATATGAAATATACTATAGAACTTTGGAGAAACCCTTCATGGAGGGGACGAGGAGATGTTGATGTCGGATACGATGGCGATCTCCTGCTCTTTTGCACGCTATCGAGCACTCCTTACTCCATATCGAGCAAGAAATGAGTGAGTACCTTCACGCCGAACCAAGAATTGGAAGAACCGACGAGAGGAGATTGGAAAGACAGAAATTTTTCTATTTCTGAACTTCTCAGAACCAGGGGGCTTTTACAAAGCTTTGGGGGACTGGTTTACAAGGATTTGGGGTTGCAAACAGCAGGGATTTTGGGGGACTGGTTGGCCAGCATATGGGGGTTTTTTCCCTTCTTCAGATGGAGGGGGTGCCTCCCCGTTTATAGGGGAGGGCCTCCTCTCCCCCTGCCTGCTTATGCGCAGGAGAATGAGAGGGGCAGAGGCCCCTGTTCGGTTGGGGGGGAGTTCCCCCTCAACCGGTTTAATATTAAACAGGTTGGGGGAGCACCCCCAACCTGTTTTAATATTAAAACGATTGGGGGGAGGCTTCCCCTCCAACTGGTTTAACATTAAAAGGTTGGGGGGGAATCCCCCAACCAGTTTTATGTTAAACCGGTTGGGGATCCTCCCTGTTTTATATAATAAACCCCCCACAACCTGTTTTATATAAAACCGGTTGGGGATCCTCCCCCAACCGTTTTATATAAAAAGGGTTGGAGGCTTGGAGCTTCATTCGTCCCCTTATAGGGATATTTTTGATTTCTGGAAATAGGGTGGGGATGTGACACTTTTTCCATGCCAACAGCCATTTCCACCAAAGTTCTATTCTTTCTCTCCACTACTCCATTTTGTTTCGGAGTCCTTAGAGAGGAAAACTTGTATTCGATGCCTTGGTTTCTGCAGAAATCAGAAAAAGAATTATTGTCAAACTCTTCCCCGTGATCAGTGCAGATTGAGCATATTTTGTTTGTGTTCCTATGCTTAATCTTATTAAAGAACTCTTCAAAATTTTTCAGAACTTCATTTGTATGAGCTAAGAATTTAACCCAAGTGAACCTAGAAAAATCATCTACAATGACAAACCCAAAACGTTTACCATTGAGACTAAGTGTTCTAGTAGGTCCAAAAAGGTCCATGTGCAACAATTCATAATGTTTTGAAGTGATTATAGGAGCATTGGATTTGAATAATTTTCTGGTTTGTTTTCCCTGTGCACATGCATCACAAAAGCTCACATTTTTATTGAAAGAAATTTCAGGAAGTCCACTTACCAGTTTCATCCTCATTATCTTGTGCAACACATTGTAGCTAGCATGGCCTAGCCTTTGGTGCCATAAGGACAATTCATCTTGCCTATTTGCAACAAGACACAAATTTTTGTTTTCTGGTTCATCTAGATCAACTAGATAGATGTTATTCACTCTTTTTCCAGGAAACTTGACATCTCCTGAAATTTTATCAATGATTTTGTATGCATTTGACTCAAAAATTACTTTATGGCCTTTATCACACAATTGACTGATGCTCAGGGGGTTGTGATTCAGACCATCAACTAGAAGCATATTATCTATTGAGTTGGAAGCAGGGTTTGGCGCATCGCCGATTCGGACCGAATCGGGCTGTGCCTGATTCGATCCGATTCGGGCGGATCGAACCGATTCGGTTCGATTAGCATGGATTCAGGCAGAACCCCTGTTTATGACCCATTTTTTGGCCGATTCCTTTGAATCTGGCCTTTTTTTGAATAATTGTGTGGTTTAGGCCTCTTGTAAATATTTTTCATCATATTCCATGAGATTTATATCATGTAATTGCTATAAAAACATTTATTTTCAATAAAAAAAAGTATTAGAAGAGTGAAAATAAATTGAAACTCATTAATTGAAAGATATTTACATTGCACAAAGTCAATACAACTATCAAACTCTAAATTCCAATACATAATACAATGACTTACTCTAATATCCCCAATGCCCTTGTTGATATGGATCATATGTATTCCATTGGAATTGGCTAGGCACGGACTCGGACTCATCTGACTCTGAGGGAAGCTCTTCAATAAGGTGATGACCTTTTGTTTGAGACACAAAACTACGATACTCATCCCATGTCATCATGGTATGGTATCTCTGACGAAACTGACTTAGATAATGGTCCCACACCTGGCTGCTGTTGACATAAAAAAAAAAAAAAATTCATCATGATCTATCCCGCCTGCCTTCTGGCAGAAGGTCATCAGCTTGCCATAGCTCCTGCCAGCCTCGCCAATATATTTCATGGATTGGGATCATTGAGCTCGCATCCCAGTCCTTGGGATAGGAAGACACAACTCCCTACCCATTATCTGAGTGCCTAGGCAGATCTTCTGTTGCCTGGGCTATGTCAGATTGTTGACTTGCCTCGTCCGACGGCTCCTTTAATTTCATTATTCAGAAACCGGCCTTCCGAGGACTTAATAACCCAGCTGATGAGCGCCCGCTCTAATTTATCCTTCCTTCCAAATGGCGAGCAATATCTTCTGCAGTTCGGCATTATATCTCGAGGGGGTAGGCCCTATAGTATTCAGACCTCAAATGAAGTTGATTATCGTCT